>JAKTXJ010000029.1:4190-175903 GCA_030582495.1 Suhomyces terraborum | reverse complement strand
CATCTACCAGCTCATCTGCTGCTTCATCTACCAGCTCATCTGCTGCTTCATCTACCAGCTCATCTGCTGCTTCATCTACCAGCTCATCTGCTGCTTCATCTACCAGCTCATCTGCTGCTTCATCTACCGGCTCATCTGCTACACCATCTACCAGCTCATCTGCTGCTTCATCTATCACTTCAACTGGTAACGGTCACGAAAATGGCGCATCTACTGTGACCCACTATGGTACCACTGTCATAACTATTACTTCTTGCTCCAACCATGCTTGTTCTACCAAGCCTGTTACTACCGGCTGGACCATCGTGACAGAAGAACACACCTCTTACGTCACTTACTGCCCATTATCGTCCGCAACTCCAGCAGCACCAGAATCAAACAAAGCAGCACCAACTGGTCCAGCACCAGCAGCAGCACCAGAATCAAACAAAGCAGCACCAACTGGTCCAGCACCAGCAGCACCAGAATCAAACAAAGCAGCACCAACTGGCCCAGCACCGGCCCCAGCAAAGACCGAGAATGCCGTGACTTCTGTCGCCGTTGTCACCTCCACGATCAAGCCCCAAACTACTTTGCTTACTTCCAAGGCTCCAGAAACTGTTTCCCCAGTCCATGTTTCCGCCCAAGCTCCAGCCCCAGCCCAAGCCCCAGCTGTTCAGCACGGAAACTCCTCAGCCCCAGCTGCTCCAGGTGTGGCCCCAGCTGCCAACTCCGGTAACGCTGTTTCCGTTTCTATGGGAGCTATCCTTGCTGGCCTTTTGTTCGCCTTCAACTTGTAAGTTTGAAGAGACAAAAATCAAATCATAGCATGAAAATGGCATATTTTCGCAGCCATTGGACATTTTTTACTTTCTTTAACCCTACTGAATAACTTTGTTTCGGTCTTATCAATTTGGAGTCTGGTTTTTTAGATATACCCTTATATTATTTTAGTGAGAGCTTTAGGGCGGTGCCCGAAATACATGAAAATATGAATTACGATATCTTATTCTGTATTAGTCAGGAAGCAATTACAATTTTACAGGAGTTGGTCACTATATTTTAGATTCGCAATACGGACATAACTTCATCGTAGGGCTTCCTTTGGGTCATGGGGCTTTTATCAAGATAAGATCATGAAATAATAATTTTCGCTTCCATATTAAGCGAACAAGCTTATCATAAGAGCAATGAGGTAAAGGGCTTACCTGATTTTTTTTTCTCTAGAAAAGCCACGCTATAAGTTCTAGACCGAAATGCAAACGCAATATCTCGATTCGTGAATTTTCATCTATTTACAAATAATGGTGGCGAAAAGCATCAAACCTCCTAAACGCTATCTTCTGTTTTATCAACAATTCCATTAACGTTAGAATGAATTGGCTCCCTAGTGTTTTTGCGCCTCGGCCATAAAGATGGTAATTTCACAACTTGAAAACGTGGCTCAATACATCTTTCAGTGAACCAACTGCGTAATCTGTTCTCTATTAAGGACGATATCTTGGGAACATCTTGCAATTTTGCCCGCGATCCAATCAAGGACTTGACTAAAAATTCGAGCCGATAATCAGGAGAAAATGAAAACATCAATGCGGTACCAGCCTCCGAGTTTTCTATCTTTTTTCTTGCTGAGCCAAATGTAGAGTCAGTTGGGGTCATAGGAGCTTCCAAATTCTGTTTATTGCTTGAATCAGTAGTATTGTTGTCTAAGTCATTTGTGTTTATCAACGACACAGTCAAGCAACCAGAGAACCGAACAATGGACACTGAGAGTTGCACAGGTAGAACTGCTGTCAAAGGGCGAGGATGATTTAGTAACAATTGAGTCTCAATCCCGAGTGTAAGTGTATCTGATAAGTCCACATCTATCTTGGCTTCAAGGCGCCCACTTCCATCCTTACTGTGCTTGATACGACAGTTTGAGAAAATTGGAAAGTCGTCTCCAATATCGATTTCTGTTAGCTTAATTTTATCTAAGTAATCAGGGAGGTCTGATTTTAATAGAAATTCGTTGAGGGAATGATATATGTTGTCGGACAGTAATGCTTCTGATCTTAATTGGGAGATAGTCTGTGCCACCAATACATTGAACCAGTCTAATGATTCGGAAACATGACTATCAACATTATAATACGTTTTTTCCAATATGACTGATAGCTTAGTTATCTCGTCTTCATCCTCTTTGCTTGGCCCATCATTTCCTTCGTTTTTCCCCTTGGATTGTTTTTTAACTAACACACTAGCAGCATCCTTCGACGTAGACTTGGAAGTTGCAGATGTTCCATCCGCAAATACGAAGAACTTCACAAAGATGATAATAACAAATATTACACTTGCTTGTCCTATCATTAAACCCTGAGTGAAGCTCCAGGTATTGGATTGAGTACTTTCGACTAGTAATCTTCTATGAAGTAGATCTTGCTGGTGATCAAGCTGCATCTGTAGTTGATCGATCTGATTTTTCTGTAGTTCACGTATATCCACCTGTTCATTCACATACCCCTGGGCACTATCAATATTCTTTTCTTCGTCATATGCTTGTTGGTAAGTCGCACCTGAGGAATCCTTCCACATTTTGATGTCTGTGGTCGATATACTGTCGAAATTTCGACTCATTAAGTTACGAAAACTTTATGTAGGTCAAATATGGGATATTCATGTTTCAATATGCAGGACAAAATGGTATTTTGATTGATAGCCCATAATGTTGTTCCACGAGAAGGCTCGACACTTTCACGTGATACGAACGTAGTGTTGGTCGTGGAGCAACCGGTTAGTTATGGCTCACATAAATTCACTTGTTAATCAAGTTTATATTATCTCCCTGAGACCCTAGTAAATCGACGAGATTTCCAACTTATTAATGTATTGGCTCGTTCTGAAAAATATATAAAAATTTGCTAAGCTACTAAAGCATCTTGGAGATGTAATCCTTGAAACATGATTATATTTATATCATAAGTAAATATATGATTAATATCCCCTAACTCATATTATGTGTGTTTGGTATTACTTCATAACATATCTTCCTACAGTAAGGTGTGTTAGGGAATTTTAATATAGTTAACTCAGTAAACATTAGTGTATTAATTATATTTATCTCAATAATGAATAGTAATTACCAAAACTCCTTTTTAACCCCACTATTCACTATTGATTATTGGTCATTTCGTGAATATGGTATTGTAATCATCTATCTAGTCATCTTATGATGAGTATTATACTCCTTAATAACCGATTTATACTTATTTTACCTTTCCACATATATGGTAAAGTAGTGTGGTACCCAAGTTGACCTGCAGGACCAACACGTAGAAGCTTGCATAATTTCATGATAAGTTATGAAGAACTTAGCAAGATGAGTAGTCAATGTTATTAAAGATCTCTATATAGGTACATGTGTTGAAAGGAACTAGTAGATATTGCATCACTTGGATTTATTAGATTTCCTCTTCTTTGGAGTTTGAATTATTCTTTTTGGAACCTTAATAGCACCTTCACCCTGATCTTTTACGTTCCTTTCTTCATTAACCTTGTGCTCTTTGATTTCCTGATCAGATTGCTCCTCTTGTAAATTCTGCACGAAAATTTCGTCATCATCAGAAGGTTGCTGAAGCTTAGGTTTCATGATATGATTAGAATATTCCCTTTCGTCATTGGTTGAATATTCATCAAGAGAATCGATTGACTTATTCATCCATTCTTTAACATTAGCGAGGAGAGACTTACCATTTCTGTTCAATTCCTTGTTATCATTACCAATGTACTTAGCAGCAAACTCACTTAATGGAGAGCTTACTCGAGAGTTCAAATCCTCAGAATCGCTGTTAATGGAGTGTGTGTTAGAGTTTTCCAAGAACGATTGTACATCGAACTTCTTTCCCCTCATGTATTCACGAACTTCAAAATATAGGTCTTTTGAGACATTGTTGAGATTTTCTTGATTTTTCTTCCAGTAACTTCTGAAATCGCTGATATGTTTCTTGAATTCAAGCTCATTTTTCTTTAACCAACTCACATTCAATTCCTTTCTTGTGGCACCACGTGCAAAGTTTCTCATCAAATATTTGTCGTAATCACGAATTACCTTAGTGATGATATCTGAGGTCGAAATACCTTCGGTTCTTTGCGTTGTCAAGAACATTCCCATTTCTTTTATTGGTTTGTAAATATCATCAGAATCCGTAGAAGCGTATGGTAAATCGTCATGAGCAACATAATCGATTCTGTGCTCCAAAAGAAAGTCTGTGGTAACACACCAAGGAGCATTGGGAATAACTTCGTCCACCCACTTGCAATGTTGCAATGTTTCAATTCTTTGAGCGTCAGTCAACACTGTTAAACCTTTACGCTTGTGAGTTTCAACGTCTGAGGGAATACCACACACTAACTCCACGTTTTCAAAGGACTTCTTAGCTTGTTCCAATTGTTTCATGTGGCCCAAGTGGAACAAGTCAAAGACACCATCGGCATAAATACGAATGGGACGATCGGTTGGAGGAATGTTGAACTTGTAACCTCTTGGTCTATACTTTCGCAATTCTTCAGGCAACTCTTCATTCAACTTGATTTCGTTTGCTTCGAACTCAATCTCCTTCTTTGTCTTGGTCAATCTCCTCTTCTTGCTGGGTTCTTCTTCTTCTGATTCCGAAGCAGAAGCCACAGGAGTGGAGTGTTCGGAGTCATCTCTCTTTCTTTTTCTTGTGAATAACGAAGTCAACTTGGGAGCTATGGATTCCACGGAAATAGTTCTGCTTAAACCTGTCTTATCGTCTGTTCCTGTCATGATGTAGATTGAAACTCTGAATGTTTCTGGAACGTGAGGGGAGCTCAGGGCTGTTGTCAACCGATTCGGCCACTGGTAAGCTGCAATTCTTCCTGGTAAGGAGGTGTAATTGACGTTTAGTAGTTCCACTACAAAGATCAAATGTTATGTACAGGAGGGGTAGCGTCGTGAAAATTCAGAGGTGCGCATACAGGACTTGAAGGAAACAGGGTTGCGTGATAACTTATGACGAGTGGTAACCGGACGCTATCTATAGGAATTGCCGGTTCAGCCTGTTCGAGAAGCCAACGTAGAATCTGGGCCAGGAAGTCGGTAAAAATCAGCTTTTCTCCTACTATTCACTACAGATGTGGCATGGACACATGTACACCTTCAATTGCATGTGTTATTTTCCGCTCTCCTCGTGAACAATAGTGTTGGGCTCAGCGAATAAGACCTCACATTACAGTATGGGGAGGGCGTGGGAGTGAGACGCAATGCAAACTTGGCATTTCATTAAACACTGTGCGTGTAGCATTTCCATTGTGCAGGTCGAAGGCTCGCCCACGTGAACAGATACAGCCTTTCTCGAAAACGCATTAGTACTTCACCAAGTTAGCCTACCATGGTTAGTTTCAGTGATCTCAAGTTTGTCAGGCCCAAAACACTCCGAGACTGGTTCCTTAAGGGTCTGCCCAGTGGATCTGGGCTTGCGGTGATTGATGTCCGCGATGGGGACTACGCAGGTGGACACATCAAGGGATGTTGGCACTACCCGTCCAGTGAATATCCAAGCCATTTGGCTGATATTCGCAAGAGACTTGTAGCTAATAAGATTGGCGACGTTGTATTTCACTGTGCATTGTCGCAACAACGAGGTCCTTCAGCAGCTTTGAAGTTTATCAGGGCCCTCGAAGATGCCCCCGAGGAAGAGCAACAGGAACTTGCGGGACTTCAGGTGTGGATATTGGAAGGGGGATTCACGAGATGGCAACAAGAGTACGGCGAAGATTCTGAAGTGACAGAGGGCTGGCAACGAGACATTTGGAGATGAAGTAAATACGTTTTCCCATTGGTTATTAGTAGGATTAAATAACATTCACATATTCACTCCGACTTGAAACCTTGTGTAATATATGGCATCTCAAGCCGACCATTGAATAGGAGCACAGCCAATTAAGTACACGAGATCAGAGAGTTTTATTTCGAGAGTAGTGAGGTTTAGACGAGTAGATGATAAGAATTTGAAAAGTGTCCGACCCAAATACCAAACGCTTTGGAGCGTATATCAGCACGATAGAGAGAAGATCTCCACGATAAACTTTTCATCTGTCGGATGCTCGAATCAAGTCCATCGGTCTACCAATTTTTTGGACTATGTTGGGCATTTGTGTTTTAGTTACTTAATTTCCAGCTTGAGATCGTGTAGCGGACCGTGGACCGGCCCAAACCTGAACATTCGAAATTCTCGTTCCCTTGCATGTGTCAAGGTCGCATTTGACGAACAACTTTGGAAGAAGCGTAGAGCCAGCGTTTTTGAATGTGGGAGTAAAGTGAAGATGTGTCGACAACCGGTCCGTCCGATTTGCACTGCAGTTCACCTTTCGTCCCGCGGTTGATCTGGAAACTTCGCATCATAGTTACGACCCATCAGGTTATTACAGATCTGGCAGATAACGGATGACATCATGGCCAACAGGAAGTGTCAAGGCTGGTTATAAGTGAAGTTGTCAGCTCAACTGCTGCATCTGAACTCCTGCATCGTGGGGACTCTCAGCTAATCTGCTAAAATACGCAGAAGAACGCCTTGCACAGCACTTTGAACCCCCGCGAATTCACGAGCCAAGTCTTGACAGCCAACAAAATGCCGGTCAGATCAGATTGAGGTGAAACAGCCAACTCCATCGTGGCGACAGAGGGTTCATTTCTTGGTCTGCACCATTGGAACATTATCCCTTACATGGTATCTACAACTTCCCAGCGGAAAAGCTCTACAATGACCGCCCTCTGCTGCCCCACCTCTAGTCGATGGTGCGAGAAGTAAAACCAAGAACCGTATTTTCACTCCTATACTCCGGAACTCTGAATGTAGCTGAGTACGACAGATTGTGTGGATGCCTGAAACCGATGCATCTGGGTTAGACGGCGCCACAGATAATGGCAGGAATCAGCGCCTGATTGCCCGATGCCCCATTCCCCATCGTCCCCCTTACGACCCTCTTCCCGAAGAAGAAAAGTGCCAGCATGGAAGTGCGATAGTTGCAACGGCAATGCCCCAGAATGCACACTATGGCAGCAGCGATGCTGGAAGCACCCCCAATCGGTCCACCGCGGATCACGTGACCACGGTCCGCAGCTGCTGAGGGCCGTAGCCGTGCATCGCCCTGAGAGTTGACAGGTGCAACTAGCCAGCAGGGGCAAGACGTGGTGCCGATGGGAGGACGAGCCCGTAGGCTCGAATAGTCCCATCAATACGACGGCATTTTAGGAGCCTTGATGTGGCCATGGAGCCGTTGGTGCTTCACTCGGTGCTGGAGCTTCTATCCAGAAACATGCTTGGCTCCTGTACGCGTGGCCGAGTGTGTTCCTACGCGTGACGCCAGCCTGACTTTACGTGGCTGTCGCACGTCACACTGCCTCATTCCTCTGTCACTTCGATGCCATCCAACTTGCCCTACCAGGGCCAACTACACCGTTCATGGCATTTCTTCAGGCCCTCTCTCTTTGCCTTTGAGCTACACCTCCACACACTTCCCTGACTCCGTCAACTGTGGGTCTTGTTTGTTGAGAGGCACCGCACCGGCCCCGTATTTCCGTATTGTTCGAATCAATACCCCAAACAATAGTCGCGCACTTGCGTCTCGACACGAACAACGCCGAGATTCTCGCTTAACGTTCTTGTTTGCATCTAAAATTAACCTCTGTGGAAGGGGGGCATTGAAATGACACTATCTTCGGACCGTAACCTGTTGCACCCGAAGCACTTTTACGTATAAAAGGACTCCAATCTCTCTCGATACTGACACCCATCCACTCCAACAACCTCTAACGCCCGGTGATAAAGACATCACCAAACCAACTCGGTTATTTGCCCTGCTATTCTTCAAATCTTTCGCACATCGCTACAATAGTTGCAAATGGTCAAAGTCCAATCGCTTCTCTCTACCATGGCCTTGGTGGGCTCCACCTTGGCCGATAACTGCAACCCACTCAAGTCAGGAAAATGTCCCGCAGACCCAGCTTTGGGCAAAGACGTCACCGAAACTTTCACCTCCAAGCCCGACGATTTTTCAATCTTGTCTTCTCCAAACCAAGTTGGTTTCAACCCCGATGGCTTGGAATTGACCTTGGCAAAGAGATTCGACAACCCCTCGTTGAGATCAGACTTCTACATCATGTTCGGACGTGTCGAAGTGCACCTCAAGGCTGCCCCAGGAACTGGTGTGGTTTCCACATTCTACTTACAATCCGACGACTTGGACGAAATCGATATGGAGATCCTTGGTGGTGACACCACCCAGTTCCAAAGTAACTGGTTCTCCAAGGGTAGTACCGTGACTTATGATAGAGGTGTCTATCATAATGTCCCTTCCCCTCAAGCTGACTTCCACAACTACACTATCGACTGGACCCCAGATTATGTGAAATGGTACTTCGACGGAGCTTTGATGAGAACATTGCCTTCCAATGACCCACAAGGATTCCCTCAAACCCCAATGCAAATCTTCATCGGTCTTTGGGCTGGTGGTGACCCAAGCAACGCTCCTGGTACCATTGAATGGGCTGGTGGTGCTACTGATTACTCCAAAGCCCCATGGAGCATGAACATCAACCTGTTGATCGTGAGCGATTATTCCACCGGGTCTTCTTACTCCTACGGCGACAACTCGGGCTCGTGGTCCTCAATTGTTGCCAAGGATGGTAAAGTTAACGGTAGAACTGGAAACATAGATGCCAAGGCTGAATCCGTTAGCTCCAGTCAAAGTTCTTCCACTAGTTCAATAAGTTCGAGTTCAAGTGCATTGCCTAGCAGCTCTTCAAGTGCCACTTCAAATTCACCATCCACCACTTCATCATCTTCATCCAGCAGTCTTTCATCCAGTACTTCATCCAGTACTTCATCCAGCTTCTCGTCAACAACTCCAACAGCTAGTAGTGAACTTCCAAGCAGTTCCTCCTGGATAGTTGAATCTACAGATGGCTCTTCAAAAGAAACAACTAAACCAACTCCTTCGGCTACATCAGACTCTCAAACAACTATTGCATCGTCCGCTTTCAAGTCATCATCAGCGGAATTACCATCTCAAACATCAGTCACTGGTATTTTAACAAGCACTACATCACAAGCTGCTACATCTTCCAGCGCAAGTAGTGTCCCGGCCCTGGTTTCATCGCAAAATTCAGCCAACAACTCCAAACTTGGTGCGTTCGTGGCAGTACTTTGTTTGGTGGGTTACTCCTTCTTTTAGATAAAGGTTTTGCATATTCATCTTCACTTCTTCCTTTTTTATAGTCTTGTTATTGGTCAAGTATAAATACATAAATTGTGTCAAAGCTTAGATATGGTTCATTTTAAACACATCAGACAGTAATTTAGGATGTAGTCTAAAGCTTATGCTATTGAAAATAATTGTTTATTTAAGTAAAAAAAATGTAACAGGTTGAAATGAATATGCCTCCGATACTTCAGATTAAACTTGGACCATCATACGTATTTTGTACATGAACTTGCTGCAGTGGTTGATATGATGGGAATTGACCATTAGACTGTGGGAATTGACCAGTAGGATACTGTTGTTGGAATTGTCCAGTTTGCTGGAATTGAGGTACATATTGGCCAGTCTGCTGTTGTTGTTGTTGTTGTTGTTGTTGTTGTTGTTGTGGGGGGAATTGACCGGTGTGAGCTGCATGTAAACTCGTAGATGCATTATTTAAATACTGTTGTCTTTGAGCCTCCCTTTGAGTCTCGGGGAAAACAGATATCGTTGGGACGTTTTCCAAACCACCAGCAGTTGCTTGTGGCTTCAATTGTTGTTGCTGCAGTTGCAGACTTGCGACATTATTGAAAAGATTCGTAGTATTTTGAGATATCTTGAATGGATTATTCCCTGTTGCATTTGCTTGGATCGGTCCACTACTGGATGCGACATCTGAAGCATTATTAAAAGATAATGCGGTTGTGGTGCTGTTCGACGAAAATCTAGTATTGGAAAACGGATTAGGACTGCTTGAGGCTTGTTCTATTGGCTGGCCAGTAAAACTTGATGTCAATTTAGAGAATGGATTTGTATCATTCCTCTGGATTCCGTTCTTATAGATATGCTGCTGTTGCTGTTGCTGTTGTTGATTTTGGACGGGTTGGTTAGTAGGTTGCGAGCCTGTAAAGCTCAGCTGCAAAAATGGATTAGAACTTGTGTTTTGAGCTTGAATTGGAGCTTGTTGAGTTTGTGGACCATACCCTCCAAAACCTGCACCCGTAAAGGCATTTTGAAGTTGATTAGGCGTGTTTTGCTGCAATTGATTTTGTCCTGTAAATACAGGTAATTGTTGCTGTTGAGTTTGTTGTTGTTGTAGCTGCTGTTGTTGTAACTGCTGTTGTTGTAACTGTTGCTGTTGCTGTTGTTGCTGTTGTAACTGCTGTTGTTGTAACTGCTGTTGTTGTAACTGTTGTTGCTGTAATTGCTGTTGTTGCAACTGCTGCTGTTGCTGCTGCTGTTGTACTTGCAATTGTTGTTGATAAGCATCTGGTGCAGATGAGACCTGAAGTTGGATCGGTTGGTATGCTTGAATCTGTTGGGATGGTTGAATAACTGCACCCCATGGATTGTAAGTTGACTGTTGTACCAACAATGTATTACTCCTTTGTAGTTCAGAATTTTCGTTTTGCTGTTGGGGAGTTTCATTTACTTGATGGTTTGCTCGAATCACAGGATTGTCTTTAAAATCACCCTTGCCGTCTGAAGTCTTTGCTCTCTTCTCTCTCAAATATTGTTGCCTGTTTATTTCGAAATTAGGATCATCCAAATACTCCTCCAAAGATGATGTTAATGCAGTGGGAGCATGTTTAATAGTCGGAACGTGTAATTTTGTAGCGTATTCCAAGTGCTTTGCGACTCTTAAGTAATCAATCACGTACTTTGTCTGATCAACAAACTTCTTGTATATCTTCAAGGCTCTTTCGGCGTCTTGTTTAGACATCTCGAAATAATGTTCCAATAAATTAATCACACCTTCATTCAATTCCTGGAATAATGCCAACAAATCATTCACCAATAATCTGAATGCTGTCAAGATTACGTCGTTACTGATCTCATTTTCCATAAAGTTATTTTTGAGCAACGCATCGATTTGTTTTTGAACACTTTCAGATTCTCTGAGTAGTCCTTTTTCAATGGACAATTCCCTTAATCTTCCACCTGCCTGATTTGTGCTATTATTAGAGCGTTCGTCACGAACATAGTCGATACCAGTGGCCTCATATTGCTTGACTCTTGTTTGTAAATATCTTGCATATTTGAGAATGAAGCGAACATCATTATTGAAATTATTGACCTTTGATATGTTCTGCGATGACAAGTTGAGCATGTGGTGGCCATCTTTGGACAAATACGAGAGAGCAACATCGCGATCACCTTCTCTGATCATCACATGAAGAACAATCAAGGATTTGTAAACCACAGACCAAGAGCTGTCTTGCAATCTCTGAGCCAATGTTCTCATGATGATTCCGAAGTTTTCAGAGGCGACGGTGTGATCAACTGAAGTTGCCATGAGAATTGGTTCGATGTATTTTGGTTTGGGAGCTGCCACCTTGACCTTGGTGGCACCCTTAACGATCTTTTCATAAGTTGTCATTGGGGAAAGATCAACGGGAGGAACAGTAGAAGAAGATCAAGGATCTAAGAACGGATAAAATGCCTGTGAGAAATGTCGAGATGGATCTGTGCTTGTTGACGAGATATGTTAGATGTCCACAACCTCAATGAAATCAAAGAACAAGCGAATAGGGGATGAATGGAAGGCAAACTTCAAAGAGAGTCGCAAGTGGGGTGGAACCGGGATATGAAAGATGCAATCGTTTGGCCAATTGATGGACACTGGCAGGTACGGCTAGAAACAACCGGGATCTATTGAAGAGTATATTTATAGCACGCTCCCAGAGTTGTGATGTTCCGAGCTGATTTGTTGGATTATGCACTACTATTCTGATCACGGGAAATCCGGAGGGGGTGCTATGCGGATTAGGTGGTGAGCGGATAACGTGTGGTAAGTACGCGGAACAGGAGTGGAGGGGGCGGTGGTGTAGAAGGCGTGGCCTGTGAACGGTGGGCGCAGTTAACGAGGGCAGTGCTGATGTGAACAGTTCCTGAAAAGTTCTCGCTATTTGTCTCGGAAAGTGAGTGTGGTCAACCGAAAAGTTCGCGGAAGTTGGTTCCAAATGCCATACGAGTCCAAGTGATCCGAATCAATTTTCGGGCCGTGATGGACGTATGGTAGTGCACATTTGGCGTTGGGGCCGTGATGCTCGATTCGTGCAAGGTTGCAATACTGTAACTAATAGCGAGAACATCTCCGGGTCGAGAATGGACTGGGGCATTTGTATACATCGACTTGTCTCAAACCTTTTTAGTCTGGGGATACCAATAGTTGCTGGTGACAGGGTACTCAAGAATGGGGATTTAGTGATAGAGAACACCGTCACTAGTTTCCTGGTGAGACTCATGTCTCACACCTCTTTTCCCCCAGTGCATGATCCCTAGTTTCAGGCCAATTACAGAAGTTACGGTATATTTCCGTCAAACGTCACGAGGCCGTGGTTTCTTGTTTCTATGTACATTACAGATGAGTGGTCGGTTCAGTTCGAATCCATGTTGATGCACCCATTAGTCGACAGCCGGTGCCGGATCGTTGTCACTGGCTTACTTCTTTTTCATACCACCTCTTTTCTCCAAGAAGTCCTTAGCTTCGTTGACTTTGGTGGCCAAGTAGGACGATCCTCCCTTATCTGGGTGGTTTGCCATCATCAACTTACGATGTTGCTCCTTCAACTTTGCTTGTGACAAATTTGTTTCTTTCAAGTTCAACACTTGTAATGCCTCTCTAGCGGTCATTTTTTGACCGAAAGCACCCTTGACGAACGCCTTTCCGTTGAGACCTGGCTGCTTAGACTTCACAAATCCTGCGGCAAAGTATGCCAATCCAAAAACACCTGCTCCAGTGAGCCAGGGATGGTCACCCATCCATTCGGTGGTTTGGTTGAAGTAGTACTCGGCCGACCCTTCTTGAGCTGGTTTTTGTTGTAAGTGTCCGGTATGCTGATGCTGGTGCTGTGGTGATTCTGAAAACTGTTGAGTCTTGGACTCTCCAGGAATTGCTAACGTAGGTATTTCCATATTGCCTGCCATTATGACTTGGTTAATTTGGAGATTTTTCAACGATTAAGTCGAGATTTATCACGTGACACGCCGAATATTTTTCAGGGTCACTTCGATTCCAGTTAGGAGAAAGACAACTCAAGCAAGGGCTTTAGTGAAAGGAGGCGTGTTCTCTTCAAATGGTAACTCCTTAGCTTTTGGAATTTATACCTCGTATTTCTTTGCCATATTTTGCCACTGTGTGTGGACAAGGTTAATCTGAACAAGGTCATCGCCTTGTGTGCAGGACTACAACTTTTGATCATGATGAAAAAAATCAGAGATGAGCCTTCACCTTTCGCTACCCCTTAGGTGAATCAAAACTTTCATAGTGCAAACTCCAGGCGAGGTCAACATCCACAGATAATCAATAGTTTCAGAACTACTACACTAGCTACCAGTTTAACGAATCGAACACTATTTTGTCATAATGAGAGTATATCAATGTCATTTCTGCTCATCTCCAGTGTACCCATTGCATGGTATCATGTTTGTGAGAAACGACGCTAAAGAGTTCCGTTTCTGTCGTTCCAAGTGTCACAGAGCATTCAAGCAACGTCGTAACCCACGTAAGTTGAGATGGACTAAGGCTTTCAGAAAGGCCGCTGGTAAGGAACTTGTGGTTGATTCCACCTTGACTTTCGCTTCTAGAAGAAATGTTCCTGTAAGATACAACCGTGACTTGGTGGCCACTACCTTGAAGGCCATGGGTAGAGTCGAGGAGATCAGACAAAAGAGAGAAAGAGCCTTCTACAAGAATAGAATGAGAGGTAATGCTGAAAAGAAGTTGGCTTCTGACAGAAAGTTGGTTAATGATAACCCAGAATTGTTAAGAATGAGAGAAGTTGAATTGAGATTGAAGGCCGAAAGAAAGGCTGCTAAGGAGGCTGCCATGGAGGAAGAAGAAGAGGAAATTGCATCCGAAGACATGATGAGCGAAGATGAAGAGATGGAAAGCGAATCCGAATCTGAAGCCGAACAAGTGAAGCAAAAGGTGTTGTTGAAGAACAAGAGAAAGACCAGAGCATAAGAAAAATCGCTTTTTATATTAAATTACCAGAACGTTTATTTCGGCTACTAATTGTATTTAAGGGATATAGCCTTGTATTGCATATGTAAGAACAATTTTGTAGGTACATGTGATTTTCATGTTCGTTCCTTCAAGACAAATCGAATCGAGCATTTTCGTTGATTGCATAAAGTAACTTTTCCCTGATTAACTTTTTGTCTTGGTAGTCGGGTAATTTTAACAAGTTTACACAAGTTGACGCTGTTGGTAATCTCAGCAAATCTTTTCCAGAATTACGGATTCCAAATTTAGGAAATAAAGAACCAAATCCAAGCAATGGCGCACGACTGACGGAAGTAACGAACTTTATAAGCTTGAATCTCTCTTCAGAGGTCATCTCTTTTATTACTTCCCAGAAGTAATTAATTGTGAGATCGTCATCGAAGAATCCACCATATTCGACATTTTCTTTCCAATCTTGAATATTGATATCATTTTCTCCTCCCGAAATTAACATCTGTAGTTCTTGAGAGTCGAACATCTTGAGCCATGAGGTAGAAATGATCTCTTCCAATCCTTCTATGAAAAATTTTGTTTGGATAAATAAGGAAGAATTGAGTTTAAAATTGGAAATTTGATGAATGTAATTAAGTTTATTTTTGCCTGTGACTGGAATACTTTCACCATGTTTGATTATTTCGAATACTTGACTCTTACCCCCGAAAGATTCATTGACTGTGAAATTGAGATCTAATGACTCGATTTCCTCCTCTGTCATTTTTTCGAGTTTCATCAAATTCTTGAATAACTCATTATCTAAAGTACTCAAATCATTGATCGAATTTTTCATTCTATCATTGCACCATTTATTCAAAAAAAAAGGTGAGAATTGAATATCTATGAGAACATTCTCATAAAAACATTTTCCTATGATTTTACCTAAGAATTTGAGGTATTGCAACTTATGTTGTTGTTCTTCAATATCAGCATGTTTTGATAGCTTAAGGCCTATGGATTCATTAGGGTAGATTTGATGCTCACTGGTTTCTTTGAAAAGTAAAAGGTTGTTCAGAGGATTAAATCCTTCTTGTGCAACACTAGTCAAGAATTCCTTCGTAATCCCACCACCATCTATTCCTGCCTCTTTACCTCCATACTCATTATAAAAGCTAACTCCTATCTTCTTTTTAAAACCTGATCCAAGCTTGTTAAATCCATTGAATGCATCTTCCAATAAAAATTCTCTTCTGATGTCTGCTGTTATCTTACTAGTTTGAAAGAAAGAAAATGGATTCACTGATTCCGTGTTTTGCCTGTCAAGCTCAATTAGAGTTTGGAAAATTCTCACTCTATCTTTAAAAGGAATAAAAAATGGAACACTTTTTAATATCTGTAATTTTGCGTTATGATCCGTGGAGCGGATGGAATTACTATTGTCTGAGGAGCTGAAAGAAAACACACCGCCTCTACTTGAAGTATTGCCATCGTCATCAAAATCTTCTTGTTCTTGTAACCTTTGTTCTTCTTCAACTGTTAATTGTATTAAGGAGTCAATATTGAAGACCAAGTCATCCGAATTCCAAAAATCAGCTGGCAAAAACTTAAGCCGGAGATTCTTCATGTACAATTGATTGAGCAAAGTAATGGTGACCTGTCTTAGCTTCGGAGTGATTGTTGATATAGAAAGGTCCTTCTCTTCAGGGATGAATATTAGAGTTAAGCATAAAGTTCTTAAGAATTCGAGAAATTCAAAAGCTTCATCAATGTCAAGCTTTGTAGTTTGGAAACTTTCCAAGTCGTTAGAAACTATTAACCAAAAAGAATATATTTCTTCAAATGCATGCAAAGCTTTCCAGAAGACAGAATGAGTAGGTTTTCCATAATTATCAACCAGCTCGAGAAGTATATGATTGAGATCATCAATTTTCAAGTAACTTCGTTTACACTGCTGGATTTCTTTAAATATTGCATTGCTCTTCAACGAAGAATATAGCCATTTGAAAGCTCCAGGGGTTATGGTTATCCACATGCTGAGTCTTGCTTGGTAATCGGGTAATAATACAAACATTCCAAAAATCAATTTGAATACCAGTTCGGATCCATCGACATTGTTGGATGACGAAAAACTTGTGATGGCATTATTGATGAAGGAAACACTGTAAATTGATTGAATTTTTTTGATGGACTCTTCTGATACTAGAATAGTATTTGAAATGAACTTTTCTGATTCGTCGTAATCTTCGTTGTCTTCATCCAGACGAACGGAAAAGGTAACAAACTGTAAAATTGACGAAAGTAAAAGGTAATCATGAAGTTCGAAACTAGATTCTCCATGTATATCCATGAAATTCAAAAGCAAACTGAGCAAAGATTTATTTGACAAGGTGCTCAATTGATCATCTGATATTGTTAGATCCTTGGTCAGAATTTGTAAGTGCTTGAAAGCATTTGGAATAGATAAGAACTCAATGAAACGGGATAACGGATAGAGGGAATTCACTCTGAAGACGAAAGCTACTATGCCACCTATATCTGCCAGACCAGCCACTTTATTGATGAATAGAACCAGGCCCAGTATTAGGTGGTCACCAAACTCCAGAGATTCCAATGATGACAAATTGAATGAAAAGTGCTGTATTTTATCCAAGAGTTGATTGGCGTAAAAGATCACTTGCGTGATTACCTGATATCTGACAGTAGTATCCCCGGGTATTCTATTCGACAAAAACAAATAGCGTACCAAAGCAATTAAGATGTAGAGAGCTTGCTGATCGTCATAAACGTCTTTATTCAACCGGTGACCCAAGACTTCAAGATCAGTTACAGTCTCGTCTAGAGGCTGTCTGGATAAGTACCATTTGGATAAGAATTGGAACTGGAGGCACCAGTTCTCGCTTCGAAGATCATTTCTCCAGCTTTGGCGCATTAATTCGCCTTCTTTGGCCAATGCTAAGTATCTTCGGATCCGACTTTGAAGTACGACGACAGCTTTCTCTTTTTGCCTTTGCTCCTCTCTTTGGAGTCGCTGAAGTCTGGATTGCTCCAAGTAGTTGGTTCCAGTAAGTCCATTTCTTCTGTTACCCAAATTCACTATCCGCTTCTTGGACAGCCCCGTGAAGTTGATCATTGTGATAAATGGTGCCTTGAATGTTCTCTGTGAGATTAATTTTCTGGTATGGTATAGTGCTCTTTTTTCAAACGCTACTCCAGGGGTATGTAGGAACGAAAATGAAACCCCGAAATACATCAGATAAACTAACTTGTTTATCAAGAGAGCACAAATTTTCGTACCCAGAATCTATAATATCCGATTTGACTTTGTACCAACAGATGGAAGCATTTAGACTTCTTTCCGGTTGTTGGTATCACCACCAAATTGATTGTGTGACCAATGGCAAATCTATCATTACTTTCGAATATGCACAAATGATTTTAACTTGAAAACAGAGTTGGGGTCTGGATTTCATCTTTATTCTACAATCATGGTCAATTTATGACAAGACCGACACTGTTTATTCTTTTCATTGGGGTTATAATGAAGCTAACTTTTGCAACAATTTCTACTGGATAGAGTGCATGTCGTAATCGAAGGAGCCTACAGGGGATCTTCATATCGTCTATGGATCATATTTTCTATTAGTGTATAAAACGAGATGGACTTCTTCATTATTTCTCCAAGTTCAAGATATCTATAATCGAACTAAAACTGTCTATGACATACAGCGGAGTCATGCTGGTGCTATCTTCATACTCCTCGGGATATTGCAACAAATGCTCTAAATCCTTTGATTTGGTGCCTCCACTCAAGACCAATAATGTGCCTGCACCATTGCCCAAATTTCCATCATTACCGAATTTAATATCAGTGTACAAAGTGTCGCC
This sequence comes from Suhomyces terraborum, assembly GCA_030582495.1. Classification (NCBI taxonomy): domain Eukaryota; kingdom Fungi; phylum Ascomycota; class Pichiomycetes; order Serinales; family Debaryomycetaceae; genus Suhomyces; species Suhomyces terraborum. The sequence continues at coordinate 157,854 of JAKTXJ010000029.1, read as the reverse complement.
TATCATCAAAGTTTTTGTCGCATCGAAGTTATTCTCTTGCAAAATGGTATCCAAGAATTTGGTACTAGGCTTGCCGACATTGATGAACGATCTTTTGGAGGTGTACTCCAAGTTGTTTACAACACTCCCTCCGGCAGGCAAAGTCAATCCATTTGGTCCAGGATATGTGCGGTCGATATTTGCTCCGATGAAGTGGATTCTTTTGTTGTCATACAACAAATATTGCAAAGTCAGTGCAACACGCATATAGTTGACTTCTTTGGTGGACCCAACAATCACTGCCTGAACTTCAGGATCAACTTTTAATAAAGGATGATCTGGGTCGAAAGACGTATTCAAGTTGGGGTCCGAGCCACCCAAAGGTTTATATCCAGCCTCTATAAGCTCTTGGACAATTCCGACGTCTCCCAATACCCAAACTTTGGCACCTGGCTCTACACCCAACCCTTTGAGATTACTCACCGCTGAGTAACAAGTTGGGTAAATCTGATCCTTGTGGAAGTTTTTGAACCCCAACCGGTGGAATTTTTCAACATAGTCGTCTCTAGATTTTGACAGGTTATTGGTCACAAATACAACGTTCTTCCCACGGGACTCCAAGAACTCGATAGCCTCCAACATCCCCGGAATTATTTCCTCACCTAACCAAACCACACCATCACAATCGAATAAGAAGTTGTCATATCGTTGGAGTAAATCATCTATCTGATCTTTTTGTACAATACGGATGGGGCTTCTAGGGATTGTCATTAGTGTTGCCTCGATCGATTAGTCAATGAAGTGGACACAGGCTGGTTCATAAAACTTTCAATTTCAGCCGAGTCACGTGCACACAGCCTTTGGGTGCAAATATGTGGCATGCAACAAGTTCTAAACCTTCTTTGGTAAGAATAAGCGTGTACTACAGCTAGCGAAGCAATCGTAAAGGCAGGTTTGGCCGAGGATTCAGTGGGAAGTCTCCTCAATTCCATGTTTGCTTTTGTCTATTCCTTATTGCCTATTGATATCTAAATCATTCTCGTTTGTCTCATGGATTCGGGGTTCGGTCTTGAATCTTTGCATTCTCTTTGACCACCATTTGCGTACATCTTTGCGTCTCACATCTTCCAAGAATAATTCCTTATTATCATCATCATTAATCTTTTCATTAATTTGATTGTCAGAGTCCGGTAAGACATTAGGGAAATCTCCGTGAAGTTCAATTTGTTTTGAACTTTTTTGGATTCCAACTTCCATGTGATTATCATGTCGTGAAATTTTGTAGGTGGAGCCTAAATTCAAATCCTTTGCCACAACTTCCCTTGTTCTTCCTAGAGCCTCGATGTCAGCTACTCTTTGAATTGTATCAGCCAACAACTCATCAAAATGGGGTTGTGAAGCAATTTCATGAAATGCACGCATCATCGGAACCGAATCTGCTCTGACTCTTGACTCAGAATCCAAAGTGAAAATGTTTAGATTATCATACTGTTGAATGTAATCTGCTCTGGTCATTATTTGTCTACTTCTCCACAACGGTAGTTCTGGAAGGTGGTGGTCTTTATATTTTGCGTGTGGTTCATCGGCGGAAAGTTCACCAGTAATTAAATTGTTTTTACGCTGACGATCCATCTCAACAAACTCACGCATTAAAAGCATCGCACTTGATGAAAACTTCCCAAATTCCATCACGTCATCATCCATACTCATACCTAATAATCCACATTGGTTAAGAAACCAAGTTTTTTCCCTGTCGATAATTTCGTGGGATGCTTTGATTATATCCTTATGTCTTGCAACTTGGGATATATGTTGTGGTCTTCCTCCTATTAAATCATAAATTTGATGACAATCTTCATCATTGAGCTTATACTCTTCCTGAGGAAAAAACCGATGCCTGATATACTTGAGCGCATTTACCGTCTCACTCCTGGTGAAATCACGAACGTTGATCAATTCTAATCTTGTGCCTAGCTTCTTCAATTTTTCATAAACCCAATAGTCGTCACTGTTGAATATTATAGTAACCAACCCAGAACTACTCAAACTTTCAGCTTTTTGTTGTAGAAGTTCCAATAGTTTGATGCCTTCTTCATTTTCTTTGATCAAGTGTGAATTATTGATGACAACAATCAATGGTTTTTTTGATCTTTCAATACGCTTCAAAGCTAGTTCTTCGAGCTTCCCGAAAGCTCTTTCTATATCAAGCAATGCAGTAGTATCACGAGGACCACGTATAGAGAATAGTGATCCAATGTAATCTTCATTATACGTAAAATTGAGAGCCTTTCCTAATCTGATACGAAAAATTTCAGGGTCCGCGTGTGCATCAAACATGCTGACATTGAACCCATTGACCTTCTTGATAGACTCAAGTAATAAGGATGTCTTACCTGTTCCCTTTTCGCCAACTATCAAGAAGTACCTTCCAATAATTTCTCCATTGATTATTTCATCTAGTAAGTTCTGTTGGGGCCTATCGACCCAAAACTGATTGCCTTCGTTCTCAGGATGTGCTTGCCTGGTTCTGGAATGCATGATAAGCTGATATGCGGGATCACCCTCATCAAAAGACTTATCTATTTTGTCTAGGACGTGGATGTTGTATATCTTGTGGTACAAAACACCTGCTAGACCCAAGATGGCGATGGAAGAGAATGTGATACCCATGGTTTCTGCACACTTGGATATGAACTCTTTGAAACGAGTAGCTCTATCCTTCTCCTTATCATCCTTCTTGTTGTCTTTGTTATCATCTTCTTTAAATTCTTCAACGAGATTATCCACCAAAGCATTGAACTGAATGGTAGAGGAGCAATGGAAAGAACGGTTCAAACGTAATTCAGGAAGTCTTCCGTTAATACGCCCACTGAAAGCATATGATCTACCCACGATGACCAGGTGGATTCGTTGGTTGATGCGAGTTCTGATGGGTCGAAACATGTGGTCAGTTCGATAGTTATTTTCCACGCGTTATGTGGAGTTTGGTGTGCGAGGCTGACACATTCATGCCTCGGAGTGCTCAAACATGGTTTGAGCCATTGACAATAACGTGGATTTCTGAAAAAGAGAATCAGTATTAGAATGGCAGTCGACCATAGAGACTATCGAAGTAGAGGCACTTCATTGGTACATGAAATGAAGAATTTGGACCTTGACGTTGGAGTTCATGCCTTTATACTTTTATGACACAGTCTTTGGAATAGTTGAAGCCTAGGGATACTAACTCTGAAAGTAGAAGTTTAACTAGTTTCTCTTTTTCTCGGTATTTGATAAAGGACTCAAACACAGACCTCATGCCAACAAATAGGTTATCCTATGAATCAAATTTGAGATTGCATTCAGCTCTAGTGGTAAACTTTTGTAGTGACAGGCCAGTATGGTTTCTGGTGATAGGTGGATGGTTCTGGATCTGCTTCAGTTTCTTCTGTTGCATCATTGCCACTTTCAACTAGCGGATGACTGGCCAATTGGGCCAGAGCGTTCATGAGAAGTGCTACAGTCCGTGTGTGAACTTCGGTGTGTATCCGATGACGTTGGGCTCGTTTTGTAGAGTCTTCACATTCATCTCTGGCACGTTTTCTTGACTCAAACATAGTGTGATCTTAACTGAAACTGAACGTAATTCAGTGGTCTAAGTGATTCGAGTTCTATTTAATGTCAATTGAGGGATACGCGTAACTCGCATCTGCGATGGCAACCTGGAAAGATCTCCAATGGATGCAGGATATTGGGGACAACACCAAATTATATGCTTTTCTATCTGTCCTAGGAATTAACAAGAATCCAGCACTGTATAACCTGGTGCAAGATCCTGACCAATCCACCCCTTTCGACTTCAATCAACTCCATTAATTAGTGTGGTTGAAATGAGTGCATCAAGAGACTAAATGTAATAGACAGAAGTAATTGTAATCCGAAAATGGAAATACCAGGATAATTTTCGATAAACGAGAACAATAACACCCAACACAAGACCTTCTTATATATAACCTACATAATTGCTAAAGTTCACGTATACTAAATGTTACGAAAGACGTTGAAGAAGGACATACATGCTCTCACACGTGCCGAGTCACGTGTCAAGTCTGATTATCAAGACCTTCTACAGCCCCATGTCATCGTTGCACCGAACAGCATCACAGTGTCATGACTATAGTAAAGCATAGCCCTAATACGACCATTCAGTCAACCACTGTACGAAGCACCACATTTCTAGTCAAGCTGAGTACACCATTTATATCTGCTGTCAAGCGAATCGACAAAATGTTCAAGAAAACAAAAGGTCCAACTATTACCGTGAAAGGAATGGGCAAAGCTATTGAGAAAACGATCGGTGTCGGTGGAATTTATGAAGACAAGAAAGGCTACGAAGTTGAATATTACACAGGAAGTGTAGAAGTCTTAGACGAGATATGTGCTGATGTTGGAAAGGGTATAGAGAATGAGGGAGATAACGAAGATGAAGACGAAGATCAAGATCAAGAGAGCATATTCAAGAAGAGAATGGTAAGTTTTGTGGAGCTTAGAATTACCAAAGGGAGGTGAATTTTGTCCATAGGATATTAGAAACTGCGTGGATTTCTCATCTCAATTGGACTAGGTGAAATCTCTTGATTATACTGTACAATATTTAAACGAATAGTGGGATAAACTTGTCTATAAATAATTACCACAAAATAAAAGTTAACATAATATACATAGAACTGGCTGAAAAACTCAAACTAGGAACTGATTTCGAGGTTATCTGATTCCTTCAACTTCCTCAAACATTTTTCTTCGATTTTGTGAAGCTCCACCACATGTCTTTCCAATTTGGCAGTCTTCTTGACCTTTTGTTGAGCCTGCTCATCCACACCATTTTCTCCTACAGATTCTGCACCCAAAAGTTCTTCAGCCTGTCTTACCAACAGAAGACATAATGGATAATTCTTTTGGTAGTATGCCTTTTCACAGGCCTGGAGAAGGACTACTCTGTCTGTCTTTGCATCTGGATTCAAGGATTGCGAATTTTGCAGAACTTTTTCATAAAGCCAGTCCTGAGTATTGATTTGAGGACCCTTCGAGTGGAACTGACTTTTCTGAGCCTGGTATTCCTCTGCTGTCTGGGGCTTTCTGGTCTTGCTCATGGTGTTTGAAATGACAGAGATGACTTCACGTGATTCGGATATTTGATAATATAGTCCACGTGATCCATCACGTGTTTACGTGTGCTACTCCAGTTCTCCACATGATGTTAATGACATCATCCTAGCAACTTCCGGCAAGGTTGACAGCAAGCGAAGAACCACACATTTGCGAAAGCTAAAAGCTCGTACTTTGCAGATCTGGCTTTTTTACGAGGTGTATCCTCTTGGCGAGGTCTACGCTCGGCATCCTTATCATGACCCTATCTTGGTGCTAGAAATCACCTACGGTTACTGTAATCCGCACATGGTGGAATTTGCATCACAACCACATGCTAGGATTTTGAGCCTGCTGTAAATTCAGAGTTCAAACTTTACTAAGACTTAGTCAAGAGATTCCAGCAAACGGATTTCAGGTGAGATTTCAGTGCACGTTTCAACGCATAGAGATTCTTGAGCTTTGACTTCGAATAGGCTCGGCATTAGCACTGGAATGCGGTGAGGTATATGATTCGGTGAATGTAAATCTTGCAATATTTTACTCAGGAGATGGTTCTATTACATAACAATAATGCAGTAAGTACCACCAGATCTCTCGCGCAACAAGGGTCACAGGATGATCCCGAGAGCAATCATTTGTATGCAATGCGCGTCCCATTAGTTGTAACATTACAACTACGAGCTATTATCGGTATAATGCCGAACAACAACTCAATCGGGATATACTCACGGGAACACTGGCGAAACCCAGACTCGAGCAAATCCCGCGGGTAAACTCACATGTCGGTACCAAGACCGAAGTATGCTAAATTTATGGACGAGGTCAAGGGCAGAGACAAGAGCAGAGACAAGAACAGGAACAGGAACAGGAACAGGAACAATCATAGGAACAAAAGCTACCAAACATAGCCTGGAATCTGAGTTTGTTTGTTTATAAATGGCTTAGTCGAAGTGGAGTACCCAATGTAGAAAAATGACACGATTATCATTGCAAAACAAATGGTTAGAGGGCTTGAGTGGAGCGGGTAAACCGTTATTGATGAGACTCAGCCGGCATGGCAGTTTAAGGTTTGGTAGTTGACGAGAGATGAGTGGTCCAATTTCGTGCTTGGTTCCTCATTCATCTAGGTACTTGATGGATTCAAGATGCCTTATCAGTAAGGCTTTGAAAAAAGGCTTGATAGGGCCTCGAAAACAACAAACTGTTCTCGCTAAATACCAATGCCCTCGAGCCATAGGCAGGGCCGGTAAAATTATCTCAAGGCTCAACCAAAACAACATGCGGGGCAAGGCTATGGCCAAGGTCTGGGAAAGCCAACGTTATAACCCAATCCAAATACGCGGGGCTACATCGGCTCCCAGTAGAGTGAATATCACGACACGAGAGATTTTCAAGACGTCAGGGCACCAACTACGGACGTCAACAATACGAAACTTTAGTCACTTCGCACAAACGCGAAACGAGACCCCAGCATGGAACTGGAGATTTAGGCAAAGTGACCTAGAAAAAGTGGAAGGCTTCCCAAGCACGGTTGATCGACAGTTCCATCGGACTTATCACTGGAGATTGTAGCATGTTCAACCTTATATGCAATCTGGGGAAGGTCAATCCTCTCGGATTAGCATTGATCGAGTGAAGATTTCCGTTAAGATCCTTTGTCACTATTCACACCGCTACAATAGATTGTGGCTACTCGCACCGGGATAACTACAGGATTTCGGGTAGTGACGTAAAACGCCAAATATTTTTTGGACTATCTGCATGTAGTTAACGGTGCATGAGAAAAACAACTAAAAGGCTTTGAATGTAGGGGCAGCTCTGGAGAACCTCGGTCCAGCTGTGAGATCAGTAAGCGCATCGGAGGTGGTTCCCAGCTACATACCATAGACAATCGCCACGGTGGAAGTGCGGAACTTCCACCGGCAATCCATGGATCTGAACCTATGATCTGTTATCTTGCCCCCACGCCGCAGGCGCAACCTTTGAGCTGCCTGCCTGGGTGGGAGCCAATCTCAACGGTTGGCCCACGACGCATTCGCCCCACACCGCCAACCTTGAATCTACTGACGTATAATTAGGCACTTTAGTCCCAGCTGCGTCAAAAGGGACTCGTGTACCTGCTCGACACCGCGTCCGTTCCATCTTGGGCTTGTGTCGACGTTACAGTTGCGGCCCTGTCCTCGCCCTACAAACGCACACTTGAACCCTTCGACTTGTACAATGCCGGTGACAGATGGCGTACCTTATGATGTAATACGCAAATGTTCTCATACCTCGTATATGCATTCAACACAGCCTTTTTGGCAAAGCTTGCTCACTTTTTACGAATGCGTAGAAATTCCTCTCAGGTACACCTCCCAATTCAGCGCGGGGTGGCCGGGCCCCACCACGGTTGACAGAACTACACCTGGTGCCGTCCTCCGACTCGAGGACGGGCCACTGTGGGCGAATGGGCAGATTTCGTCCTCGCTCAATCGGGGCATTTCCGACCGGTTTGGGTTCCTCCGCACATCCCGTGGGCCACCGTCCAACTGTGCCCCCTAGGGTGGTAGATTTCCAACAATAGTCTTCTCTACATTCCGTCCCTTGCGCCCTCCCGTGTGAGCGTTGTTCCTTCGTATCGCCCCGATCCGACAAATCACACGCATCCGAGAACTGTGTACACTCCGCACTGCCGCCCAGAACGGCGGTGTGCATACAGTTGCTGTGCTACTCTCCAGTGGCCCTAGGCCGCCATTCCCATGTTTCTGGCTCCTATGCTGGGACCTGGGGTTCGTCGGGCGCCCCCGTTCTCCACCCCGGCTCACGTGAACTACCCAAGGACGCCCCAACCCTCCTCCAGAAAACCCTTTTGCTGTCGCAATTTTTCGTACTTCTCCCCACCTTCACTTACTAAGTTACGTGCAGTGCCTCCAATCTCCTCGCAGTGAGCTCTGTCGCATCGTATATTTACTGCCCAGCCTCTCAGGTACAGACAAACTTTCGTAGTACTCGCACACTGGGGCTATTTTTTACATCACTGTTTTCTCCTTCTTGTTATAAGTGGCCAGATGTATCTGAACCATCCAGAAGATCAGCCACCTGGGCCTGCCTTGACTGCGGTGCTGACCCCCTCCTCCTCTGGGAGTCGAACCTCCCCCGGTTCTACCGTGGCAGCCCATGCTCTTCCCCAGCCACAAGTCCCTAAACCTGATCAGGCCCCTGGTTCCAGTGGTTTTGCTCCGTTGGTGCCTCTATCTGCATCCAATTCCTCCTCATACACCTCTGCTCATGCTCCCCCTGGCCCTGTGTTGGGCTCCTCAGGAAGCACCGACGGCGGCGCTGCATCCAACGGCTCGTCCACAACTATCCCAGATTCCAAGACCACCGAGGCCGCCGTTACCAAAAAGAAGAAAAACTCTCGAAGAAAGCACAGAAACTCCCACTTGGGTTGCGGAACCTGCAAGAAACGGCGAATCAAGTGTGATGAGACCTTGCCCGCATGTTTAAATTGCTTGAAGGGAAAACTCAACTGTGCATACCTTAACCTCGACAATACCGCCAGAAATGCTCTTCGCATGGCTCAATTCAATCAATCCTTGCGCCAGGAGAAAGTGGAAGATTCCCAGGAACAGGGGCAGTCCAACAGCACCAATAATAGTCCCCCAATAGCGGCGGCGGTTTCCGTTCAAAATCCTGCTCATGTGGTTCCTACTCCTTTTCATCCACTCACCGGCCATCCACAGCATATTCCAACTCAAATACCCCTCGCTCTGTCACAGTTACAGCCGGCTCCGCTTACTCAACAAACACCACAACAGGGACAGCCATACCCATTACTTCCTACCACTACAGTAATCCAATCTCCTTATGGTTCACTCGTTTCGCTTCAACCTGTGATCACCAGTGATGGTTCGGTCGTTTATGCTGCTACAGCTGCTCCTCCGCAGGCTTCGATGGTTCCACTGCCACAAATGCAACATCAATTACAAGCAAATGCTCAAGCAGTTCAAGTAGCTCAGGCTCAGGCTCAGGTCCAAGCTCAGGTCCAAGCTCAGGTCCAGGCTCAGGTTCAGGCGCAAGTCCAGGCTCAAGTCCAAGCTCAAGCTCAAGCTCAAGCTCAGGCACAAGCTCAAGTTATTCAAGCTCAGGCAATACAAGCTCAGGCAATACAAGCTCAGGCAATACAAGCTCAAGTCCAAGCACAAGCTCAGGCAACGCCTATTTCTAATTCTCTTGTGTCACCACCAATTGCAATTCCAGCGATTCCTAATACTTTACCAAATGCGACAATGCTTGCACCATCTATTGCAGTGCAATCTTCTACTGTCTCAAACTCTCCGAATTCGGATAGACCCAGTTCCATTCCTTCACTCACACCAATTACATCTAGTCCTTCCACGGCTGCAGCTGCAGCTGCGGCAGCTCCTCCAGCGGTTCAGCCCAGTTCTACCGGCTCGCTAAAGGTATTACCGGCGACAACAAAAGTACCGATCTCAAGGACAACTCAAATTCAACCGAATAAATCTTTAGCCTCCACGCCATCTTCAACTACTTCTTCAGTCTCTCCACCAAGTATAATCAGAAATCCACTTTCCATACCGATCACAACCACAACAAGCACCCCGGCCAATCCCTCTTTCATGAAAACGGAAACCGAAGTTATACTACCTCCACTTTTATCGACCCCAGCAACTTCAAGCGAATTACGGGTACCCGCCTTGAGCAAATCATCAAGGCTACACAACAGTTACACAGACTTGACTGCACACGGCAGTGATTCAACCATGAAAACATCGATGTCATTCACATCCCTCAATACAGCAAATGGAATGAGTACAGCTAGTGATGGCTCACCAATTCTCTCCACGCGCGTGTTATCCCAACCAGATCATATCGCTACATTTAATAGTTTGAGCATCTCAGATAAAGACGTCAAGCTCCCCTCAATAAGTTCGTTAACCAAACCTGAGGTGACATCGCAGGATAGAGTCCCATCCATCTCGAAATTGATTTCTTAGTTTATTCTCACTTGTATTACCTGATTATTTATTACAATTCTCACGACTTGGGCGATCTATTGTAGCTACTTCTTACCACCAGCGGCGGCAGCGGCAGCCTCAGCAGCTTCCAAAGCCTTCTTCTTCTTTTTGTCGTCGATTTGTTCCACCTTGACGTCGTTCAAGCCTTGCTCTTCCAACAATTTCTCGATGTATTCCTTGGCCTCATTACTGACATCACCTTGGACCAAGATTTCTTCTTTCTTCTCGGCATTTTTAGTGACCGTAGCACCTGTGGCAAACTTGGAGGCAAAAGTTTTCGACAACTTCTTCATGTCGATGTTGAACACTTCCAATCCCGAAATGGAAATGATGTGCTTTCTCTTGTTTCTCTCAATACGCTTGATAGTGACTTTTGAAGACAACTTCTTTTGCAACTCTCTCTCATGCTTAGCCTCTTCTTTCTTTTGTTTCTTTTCCAATTCCTGCTCCATCTTTTGTTCCTTTTCTAAAGACAAGGTGGATGTCTGGTTTGCCAAAGCTTCATCACTGTAAAGCTTGTTGAAAAGTTCTGAATCATTTTCATGAAGCCACTGCTTGCATCTCTTGAATGAGGGTGTGAATTCACAATATTCTGGAGGGAATGTACATATGCCACAGTATACAACTGATCTTGCTAAGACTTCTGCCATTTCTAGAGGTTAAAGCGGTTTGATGATGAAAGAGAAGATTTTTGAGTTGTGCGCAGTTGTACCTGTAGGCAGGTGTACGAGGTTCATAGGTAATGAGAGGACTAGTTGCTGAATCATTGAATGCCCTTTTTCTCGAACACGCCAAATGGATGATGTTGGGATTTTGATTCTGTATATTCTTAGCGTATATACTCTCCTTACATGATTAAATGGGTCCGCTTGACTTGAGTCTTGATGTCTATGATGGAATCTGAAATTTACTTGAAAAACTTGGTACGTCACACTATAAGTGAAAGGAACATATCTACCATACGTGAGATTCTTTGCAAAATTTATTTTCAATCTTTAATATTGCTGGGATCCATGGTTCAGTAGCCAGTTTGGTTGAAACTGTGTCACCTTTCTGCAGTGTGAGTAGTTTAAAACTTGTTTTATCTTCGCTCTGATGTACCACTTCGAGCTTCATTAGAGTTCCTTGTATGCTGCGTTATATTATTCAGTGATGAGCTTATAAAAATTGTCAAAATAGTTTTCTTCCTATTGTTGAATTATCATGGTTTATAAAAAAGGATGATTTGTTGAATAGTAAGATAATCATTCTACGAATGAATTGAAGGCTTTCTTGAATTACTGTATCAAAACTTAACTCTTTGTAAATGTGATTTTGGTGCATTTGAGAGAAATCATTTGCTCTAACATGTTCAGAAACCTCTTTTCTATACGGCGTACTCGATGTTCCAATCGTATATTAATAAGGAATACTAAAAGAATTGGTCTCAATCTGAAATATCTTGCATTGATGGAAGATGACGAAAGAATCATACTTGAAAAACAGAGCTAAGAGATTGCTTAATGATTTGAATTTTGCTATAATACCACTCATATCAATAATGATAACTATCAGATATCTCAAAAGCTCTTACTGGTCGAAAGTCCTCAAGCTCAACACATTTCCATAAACTCTTGGTCAACAAAGTCTTATCGTCAATGATTTCATACACTCTAGACAAATAGTACCACAATTCGGCATTGTTAGTACCATATGGCCAGCTCAAAGAGTATGCCTCGAGGAGGTTCTTCAACCGGATGATACCTGCATCGCGATCTTTGCTCGAAATAAATAATGAGCTTTTAGAATTGTCATCAAGCATGAACAACTTGCACAAACCCAATAAAGTTGTTCCATAATCAGATCCATTGTTCTTAATTTTATCCAATTGCTCGATGGATCTCTCTAACTCTTGCAATGACAAAAACTTTCTAGATTTTGATGTCAAATAACCCAAAGTAGTGAAAGTTTTCACATTAGGTTCATATACGCTCTCTGCCTCGACAATACATTGTTCGCATTCCTCCAACATTCCGATTTTTAAGTATATTTTGCTCGTCCACAACCAGATATCTTGAAGGATTTTCTTTTCTGTGAGGGTAATGAGAGTGTTAAGGCCTTCATTTGATGCATCGTTATTACTGGACAAACGTTTATGGCTCAGGCTCAATGATTTCAAATTGTCAACGGTTGCAGCTGGTTTAGCGATCTTGGAAAGCCTCTTGGCAAGGTTTGGTTTGGGGGAAATACCATTATTTTGCTTGGAAGTATTCTTAGGATCGATGAAACTGGGACGATGTGACCACTTTGAATCATGGGCAAGCGGGATTAGTGAGCGGACTGGCTCTCTCACATGGTGCTCTATGGTAAACAATTCGTGGAAGAGCATGAAGACCTCCGGAAGATATTCTAAAATGTGCTGAACCCCATATATGGACTCCCAAACTGCCAATTGGGTAAGCTTCAATTGTAAAATTTCATATTTTGCCTCTGTAGTCAATTTAACGTCTTTTTGATGATGTTTTGAAATGAATAACCCTGCGATGTTGAGAGCATTGTTGATGAACTTCTCGGATTCTTTCAAGGGAACTTCTTGCGGCTTATTATTAAGTTGACCGTGTATCGTTCCGATGACATCATGCTCGTTGCTTTTTCTAGCAGTTTGTGTTCTATCAGCTTTCACGAAATCTGGATCATTTGCTTCAAATGTTGATAAAACCAAAACCATTAAATTCCATGTTCTGAATGATTCAGGGTACTTCTTCAAGATAAACTTGCATAATTTCAAAGACTCTTTCAAACGACCATCAAAAGCCAAAATCAATGCATAATTGAACAAGTATAACACATTCCCTGTGGAGTTCACAATCAAACTGTTCTTGTAATACTTTAGGGCCCGTGATTTATTGATGTCAAGAATTGAGGAAGTCGCAGAATCAAAAGTAGCCAAGTAATAGTGCAAGTATCCCAAAGCATGCCATGCTTGGGAGACCAACTCAATAAGATGGGAATGATCTGAAAGCAAAATATTCACATTATACTTCGTGTACAAAAAGGATAGGAATCCCTGCGTGGGGTCGACAGTCTCAGTACCAGTAAATGTTTCATTGTCCAAAACTTCATCATAGCTCAAGCCCACCATATCTTTAAGAACTTCCAAAGTTTTCAATAATTCTTTCGCGTAAATATCCAATGAGCGCATAATTTTATCAGTTGAAGTGTGTTGGAATAAACTTGTCAGTTTGGAACTTAATGGATTAAACTTGATGATACAAATCGAATAAATTTCAATGATTTGGAGAATGTCTCTGAAATTTCCTTCGTGCTGTTTAATCTCGGTTTCGATGTAATCCCTTAAAGTTTGAAATACAACCAATGCCTCATCATATTCTTTTAATTCGATCAAAACTTTAATTAAATTGATGACAATTGCTTGACTTTGGTAGGTTTTGAGGGTGGAATTAATAAGAAACTTTTTTGACAAAGAATTCTTGAGAATGGTGTAATTGAATGGGATGTGATTCAATACGTCGTAAAGGTTGTAAATGAAATTATTCAATTGGGTGGGTGACTCTTGGATCAATTCGTGGTCATGCTCATGACCGTCTAATCTTGCTAAACCATGTCTCAAGCCATTAATAACCACTTCTGTATCTTCTGATGCATTGGAATTTGGAAATTCTACTTTTCTAGCAACTTTTTCATTTATCAATGCACTCAAGTAAGCAGAGAATTCCCCCTTGAAAGAATCAATAACGTAGTTAGAAGCCAAGTTCAAAGCACTGACCCTAATCAAGTAACAAACGTAACTTATAAATGAAATATTATTGTGAGAAAACTTCAACACTTTTACGTCATTGAAAGTTAACTTGGTTTTTGCATCATTAGTTAAAAGCAAAGTTAATCTCAAGAATAATAGGTCGAGCCAATAATTCGCTGCTATTTGGGATTTTTTGAAAGGTTTGGTATACCACACTAAGTATTCAATAAGCTTTGAGGACGATGAGCTGGAAAACGCATGAACCACATGGTGTCTGCAAACCAAAAGATCTATGAAATCGTTATAACTTTCACTTGAAGATGCTTGTAAGGAGGATAACGAAACCAAACTGAGATAGTATGAGATGTTTTCTACCTGCGAATTCAATAACGATAAATGTGCCATGATTACACTAAAGTATAGTTTTTCAACAACACTTTTGAGTTCTTCGGCAAAAGTGTCGTTCACAGTGGTTACATAAGAGATCAATTGGTCCAATTTTTCTTGTGGTTGGGGATTGCCTTGTAAGGTGAAGTGACTAGCAGGAAGAAACTCTTTGCCAGTGAATTCATTCTGAATCAACAATTGGAGTTGGTAGTCAACGAATATGAGTTGTTCCAAATACCTTGACGACTCTTGAAACTCCAACACTTGCTTGGGAAAACCTCCAAGGTTAATTGTGACAATACTCTCCATCGTTGGTGGAAGTGGATGTCGGTGAATAAACTGCAGTTGATTTGCCTATTCCACTTTGTAAGCTCCAAGAAGTGTTGAATGTCGATAAGAAACGATGTGCTCTGTAGATTGCACTGGATCAATGAAACTTCTAATCAAGTGGCAGTACTGGAATGGCCTTGAATTGTAGATTTCAACTTTCAAGAAGAAACTTAGTTGATTACACGATTGTCTAAATCTATGAACATTTACGCGAAATTTTTGTTTTGCCAATTGTACGTCAGATCGCGGAAACGATCGTACAGCGAAGCCTATAAATGCGTGCTACTAAAATACAGCATGGGTATGAAGCTGAGCTAACACTAACACCGCTCAAAAACTCTATACAATCCTGGAAGATCTGCAATTTGAATCACATCTTCCATGAGTGATTGCGGGGCGAGAAATCTCAGCTTCATTAGCGGAAAAAGTCGGTGTTCCAACATGTGATCCAAGCGATCTTTCGCAGAAGCATATGTTCGTGCCTCGGAGGAGAGCCCTTCATTTTGCGGGGGTTCGATAGGCTCAGGTATGTATAGGAGAGCGATTTGTTGAAGAATTCCTTCAATGCACTCTTTTTCCAGCTCATAATTCACTCGGATGCCCATTCGGTAGAGGAAATAGGGGAGTTTGGATAGGACCGGAGTGATTTCCTTTAAAATCATCGGTAATGTGTACAATTTGAGCCCCATATCATCTCTTTTGATAGTGATTTGGAAATATTCTTCAAGCATTTCCAGCATGCTCTCCAATTTCTCGAAAACTACTTCACTAGGCTGAAGTTTAGTATCCGTTATCTGCTTCAATGGTTCTAGAATATCAGAAAGAAGAAGTGGGGTAGTTAATTCGATGGTGCCATAATTGCAAAATTCGTCCAATGCAACTTGATAAAAAAACTCCCTCAAGGTTGTTGAATAATCGCAGAGATATAGTTTGACATCGTGTTGAAAACAGCATAATCGCCTTCTAGCATCAACGACTCCCACATAAACAGCGTTGTTGAACATGTGGGTCAATGGCTTGTGCGTTTGCTCTCCCAATTCTTGTCTCAACTGTTTTATACTGTCCAAATTTACCTTGACTCTGGACCGATCAGTCACAATAATCTGAGAAGTGTTTATGCCCGATTCTTGCAGAGTATTGACTCTCGTAGTCTCTATATGAGCTTTGGTTCCATGAGCACCCGTAGTGTCTTCAATATCGGAAGTTTTATCAAGACGTGAGCTCTTGAAGCTATCTTTTTCAGATTGTTTTTCACCACTTGTTTCGTTATCATTCTCCTGATTTGAAGATTGTTTCGAATTTTGTTTGCTATATTGAGTGGAACATTTGGAAAGTTCAGCCTTTTTATCAGCAACTTCCTGAGGTCCATCCGTAACAACTTCTTCACTATCGTTTTCATCTTCATCACCACGATTAACATCATTATCACGATCATCATTACCTTCTCCAAAATTCAATTCGTTTTCTACTAAATTATCCATTAGCGGTTCCTTTTCTTTCCCATATTCGCTAGCATGTTGTTCTCGCTCACTTTCTGCTCTCTCCTTTATTCTGATTTTCTCTTTCTCGGGTTGTTTTCCTTGTACTTTATTATGTAAGATTCTGTTTTCTTCTCTGAGCTGTTCGTCGAAATCAACGTCTTCAGAGGATTTTTCGGGTTGTAATTCGAAAGCCTCAAATCCTAGTATACTCTTCTGCTTTTTCAGATGATTTTCTGCATTCGCAAGTGACTTTGACGGATTCACATCCTCCTCGTCTTCAGAATCATCTAAAAAAAGCTTTTCACCATTAGGAAGTACTTCATCTATTTCAGCATCAATCACTTCATCTGTTTCAGCATGAACCACATCATCATCCCCATTACTATGGCTAAGTTCCAAACTTGCCTGATTAAGATAATTGTCTTTTGATTGATTCGTCAAAAACGAGTTGATCCTGCTTTGCAGAGCATCTGTTCGAACTAATTTATTCTCTTGTCTTGGTTTCTTATTATTAAGTGATAACTCATAATCCTTATTCTTTCTCTTCTCTCCAAGGGTTAGAAGACTTTGTGCTTTAAAAGTTCTGGAAACATCAACAGAAGAAAGTTTGGTGTGGATTTCTGTCGCTATTAATTCTATTATCTCTTCCTCATTTAAAAAGCGAACTTCACGCTTAGTTGGGTGGACGTTGACATCTAGATTTTTCGGTTCAATTTCTAGACTCAAATAAACGAAAGAGTTTGCACCTTTAGGTAAAAAAACTTGATAAGCGGACCAAATGGCTCTTTTCAAAGGTTCACAAGTGACCAAACGATGATTTATGAAAAATACTGGCGGAGTCTTCTTTCTATTGTCATAGTTGGGTGAGGAAATTGCCCCAGACACCTTTTGCAATCCCAAAGATTCGCCTGATGTAATTTCAATTTCTAGAAGCTCTTTTGCCACCATATTTCCAAAGATACTGCGAATTCTTTCTTTTAATGGTAGTTTAGGTCTTGTAGCTATGATCTGATTGGAGTCACCATACTTCTTGCAAGATATTCCAATTCCTCCGCAATGAATTGCATAGCGTCCAATGACATCGACCACCCGACTGTATTCTTCACTCTTCGATCTGAGGGCTTTGGCTCGGGATGGTAGGTTGAAAAATAAATCTTCCACCGATATTTGAGTTCCATCTTTACCAGCCACTGGCTTTGGCTCGGAACCAACCAGAGATTTGAAATTGGGACCGACCATCTTTCCTTCAGTATAAAATGCTTTGTATGCCAACTGGCTATCTTTAGTTTTGGTGATCACAGACACACGGGAGATGTACAGAATACTCGCCAAAGCTTCTCCTCTGAAACCGTAGGTGGCAATGGACTCTAAATCATCGAACTTGGAGATTTTAGAAGTTGCGAATCTTTCACATAAGAGGTTCAAATCCTCTTTGTGGATCCCGATCCCATTATCTGTGATTTGTAGGAGCTTAAGACCTCCATCTTTTACCACGATATCGATGGCCGTAGCCCCAGCATCGATGGAGTTTTCAAGCATTTCCTTCAATGCGTTAACCGGCTGGATGATCACCTCTCCAGCGGCAATTTTGTTTATGACGTTCACATCCAACTTCTTGATGGTGGTCATTACGCGTATTGATGATTAAAAGTGATGCGCAAAACCGCGACCCTAATAGTGGTGATTTTGATCCTTGATTGACATATTTACATTTTACATCAACATCATCCAAGGAAAGCATTTAGAGTTTTAGTGTCAAATGGAGGAAGAAACACGAAAAAGGAGAGGCAGTAATGACCTTGTCCAAGACTATGAAGCCTTGAAGCAGAAAATCAAACACAGATATACAGAGGCCCACAAAGGAACGGCTGGTTCATTGATCACAGAGCATATCCAAGAATTGAACAGAATCTACAGTAACGTTCAAAAGGACAAAATTACCGATACGACGATACATTTGAAAGACTCGGAGCTTCTTCAAGAAACCGCACATTTCCTAGCTACGAACTCCAAGAATTTGAAGGTAGGTGATTCGGGAATTTCACTAGGAGAGCGAGACTTCGTTGTTAAACTTCAAAGTTACTTAAATGGTGACAAGACTGAACAACAATTGGAAGAAGAGTTTGATAAGAACGATAATGAAAACGGCTCACAAGAAAACGAAGCAGGAGTCGGTGGGGAAGAAAAATTCAATTCGTTCAACTGGATCAAGCTTGGAACTTTGTACTACAATGTCAGCAGAAAAGTGATGCTGACAACATATTTAAATGGACCATTATCTACAGAAAGAAAAAGACCTGTACCCAGGCAGAGAGCCATAGACGATACCAAGTCGCTCAGTTCCACCACCACTGCTACTCAAGTACAAGCAGTAGATATTGTCGCAGATCAAGAACAACAAAACACAGCATTCATGGTCAAAAGCATTTATGAAACCTATCGAAGAAAGGAAATAGAGGGTGGTGTGAATTTTTTCAAATTTTTCATCAATCCTTCTTCATTTGCTCAATCAATTGAAAATCTCTTTTTCACAAGTTTTTTGATCAAAGATGCAAAGCTCAAACTTTACCTCGAAGATGGAGTCCCTATGGTTGAACAAGTCCAACCCTGGGAGTTCCAAGAAATTCGAACGCGAAGCGATTCTGGAACCACAAATCATCATATTGCTTCGTTGGACTACAATACATGGCAGAACCTAATTAAAACCTACGACATTAATGATTCATTTTTGGATCATCGCAGTGATCTGGCGGATACCATTCCAAGGGAAGAGTTAGAAATGAATTCCTAGCAGACTACAAATATGAATTATCATATTTCAGAGTTGGGTTGTAATATAATGGTAATAATGCATTTAATTCCTTCGGACCTATTGACTATGTACATGCTTTGTAGTATCTTCTATCTGTAACCTGTTACTGTTTTATATTCATCCTCATCCACGCTAATCCATCCATCCACCTTTAAAATACTGTCTAAAGGCCATCTTCGTATAGCCAACATTGATAAATCGCTCTTCATTCTCAACTTTTCGAAGATTTCGATTCCTGCCACTCCAATCATTATCGCATTATCAGTACAAAGCGATAAGTCGGGGAAATGGAACGTTACGTTCTGATTTGTTTGCAAAGCTTCTTTGAACTTCAAATTTGCACTCAACATTCCTCTGAGCCTCTTATTTGCAGCCACACCACCTGAACAGATAAAATCCCGAACCCCCTCAAATTTACCATCTGCTTCTGAGTATAACTCTTTATTCGTACCATGTGTGAGAAGTGCAACATTGATTCTATCAATGATATGATCGAAGATCAGTTCTTGAATTTTGAACCCTAAAAATTCTGCCGTTTTCTGGTCAAACAATTGATTATTGTGTATTTGTTTTCGAAATGACTGTACTGAGCTTCTGAAAGAAGCAAAAGAAAATTCGATTTTTGCTGGAAGCTTGGGATCCCTTGGGCCCTTAAATGGCAAATTCATCTTGAATTTGAAAAGGTTATCTTTGGTTCTGGTGTTTATCATTGCGAATTCAGCTTTGTCTTTGTCAGATATGTTGTTCACAAATTTTTCCAACTCTTTTCCCAACATGTTCCCATACAATCCCAATTCTCTCGCACACTTATCAAGCGAGTCTCCAGCTGCAATATCATTAACATCGATTATTATTTCATGTTCCACTATTGATTTCAGAAGTACCAACATCGTATGACCTCCACTGCACAATAAACTGAGGAACGGATATTGCGGACGCTTGAGAAGAGGCTGTTCACTCTTTGGAAGCTCAGATACGAGGATGTGACCCAACATGTGATGAACGCCAACCAATGGAACTTGCCATGCCAACAGTAGTCCCTTAGCTAGCTGCAAGCTGGAGCTAAGTGATCCTGTCATTCCTGGTCCTCTTGTGCAACATATTAAATCAGGAGGAGTGGCGAAATTCAACGAGTGCTTGGAACAAAACTCATCAACCAATGTTGCTATCACTGAATGATGAAAATCATGGGCAGCTGTAGGCATAATACCTCCTAGTTGAGCTGATTGAAGAGTCTTTTTGAATTGATCTATCACAACTGGAGGTTTGCATGGGTGTTCCTTCTCGAGTAGTGCTACGCAGGCATCATCACATGAAGATTCCAATGCTAGCACCTTGTACGTCCTTTGGAACGACCTCGTTGCAAGCCATCCAGCTCTCCTTGATCCAAAACAAAGCATGAATAGTGTGAGAAGACCATCTTCCCAAGAAGGTTGTATGTTGGTAGTGTGATTACCGGTTAGCCCGCTAGGGTATATCCAGTCAATAATAGTGATAGTAGTATCCTGTTCTGGCTATAGTAAATCAATATATTAACTTTGAATATATAAATCGTAGGTTGTTTATAATTATATACTGATTCGCTAAGTAACGAAAGCCAGTGTGGAATTATCCTGAGAAACTAGGGGCAATTTATATTGCAATGTCTCAAAGGGATGATTCTTTGATGTTGTCTAGACCATAAGGAGTAGGTGCACTCCAACCATTAAATTCTCCTTCTCTTATCCATCAGAAGGTGTGATGGTGTGATGAGGCGTCGTTTATTTGTGCCTTATTTCATCCTTAATCAATGTGTGTGTATGATACACATTTTTGTTCCTGCATATCAAACAGACCCCTCGAAGATCTACTCGGATTTCATCGGTATAGAGATTCTTGTAATGATTTGCAGAACAATTGTTGTGTTCACCGTTACAGCTTTTGACTTCTGTTCGTGTTTGATAATTGGGTCCTTTGAACAATTTCTCACGACACTTTGTGAATTGTAATTTTTATAACGTACTTTTATCAAATCTCAACTAACAACAAGCGAAAAATACAACTATCACTAAAGATGATATCTTTTTTAAAAAAAACAATACTATTCATATTCTTGAGTTGCTTTGTTCATGCTGCAATCCCTCTGTCATATATTTTGACAAATTTTAATGATTTAGGATTGTTGAACAGAGATGGCTCTACTAGTGTTGACAGTATTAACTTATTACGGTGTCTCAACAACTACAATTTGTCTGGAGAAGTGCTAGTAGGTGTGAGTAATCAGTCAGAATTAGTAATTGTTCAACAAGGAAACCAGGCTAGCAAAACGACATTTATCAATGCAGCTGTTGAATGTTATAGAGTGATCGGTTATGGTCTACTGTTTTCATCAAGATATGACATGTCTGATACGTCTGATTTGACATTAATTGGTAATTTACATGACAGTGTCACATCTGACTCAACTTACAATTTTCGTAATGTTGGGCGAAATAGAATCATTTCAACACATTTGACTAATTTCACAACCACGACACAATATACTGTGACTTCATCATACTTAAGTAGCACTTCATTACCAACAAGTGAGCCGCTTACAAAAAGATCGAAATACTACGCATATTATATCACTAGAGTTGCGCAGTATAATGATTGGAATCCGGCTGATGAGTGTATTAACTATAAGAACTCCATTAAAGGTTACGAAATTGAAAATCCGAACAATAGATTATTAATTGCAAATGTTTGGCCACATCATGACTGCCTGAAGGCTAATGAACATACCCATTTTGTTGGACCAGGTCTGGCTCTTAAAAGATCATAATCTTTTTCGCTTATCTTGTCGTCCTTTTTATGGGTGAGACGCTTCTTTGGAGGTTCATCTGAGGAATCATCTTCATCGTCTGGTCCGTGAAGTTGATGTTCTTCCTTGTTGTGAATCCTTTTTCCGTGTGTTTGCTCATTTTCATATAAGTTGGATGAATTATGATCCGTCTTTTGATTCGGTTCATCTTCCATTATCTTGTTTCCAAGATTGGTGTCGTTTATAGGAATAGAGTATTTGTTGTTTACGGGATTTGATATGGCTAATCCGCCTTCGACGTGTTGCTGGGACACTATGTCCTCAGAAATGTCTTGAGTTTTATCCCTTTGAATGCTTTCATTATTCTTTCTCTGAATTATTTGTTTATTGTTATCGATCTCTATGATTTGTTCGTTATCTTTGATCACATCATCCTTGTTTTGCAGCGTCGCTATTTTGTTGTCAAGTTCCTGTCTCTTGGCGATTCTTTCATTTATGGTGTATGTCCCCCAATCGCGGAGATACGCATTATATTGTTCTTGTAATATATTTGCTTTCTTGATAAGTCCTTGCTCATAAGTTTTCGCTTGCAATTTGTCCATATAGTTTAAACGATCAAGGTAACCTAACAAGCACTTCAGCGTGTTTAGGAATCGAACATTCGAAGTATTGATAATGGTATGGTCAGGATTATCCAACATGATTTTGTAACTTGGGTTATCATTTAAGTAACCAATAAAAGTTCCGTCACAATATAACGGGAGTTCTTTTCTTTTTTCAATATGAGCTGCCTTAGCTTCTGCAGCGTTTGCGAATTTTACGAGAACGTCTAGGCCGAATTGGTGAAAATCATAAATGAGATCTTCTTTCTCTAGCTTGAAAAAGATTGTGGCAGGGGACTACCAACTCTTGGATCTTACAGGCGCCCAATTTTTCATGTAGGCAGCATATTTCACTATATGCTCTAAGAGTATGAAAATGTTTTCATTTGATCCACATATTAGGATGGCCTTTCTTATGAATTGGATAATGGAACGATTGAAGCGTTCAGCTATTCCAGTTAGTTCGGGACTATACGGAGGAATTTCATCCTTGTGTATTCCTAGCTGTGCTAGTTTTTCAGGCGAAGGTAATTCAAGTGCGTTGTCAGATCTAAATGCGTGTATCTTTTCAATCCCGATATGATTTCAACACATTAGGGTGTTCAACACGACATCAGTTATTTGTTTGCTATTAGTCGAGTGAACTAGAGCATAACCAGAATGTTCATCGATGATTGTGGTAATGTAGAGCTTAATCGCCTGAGGTTTCGCATTTGGGTGTGTAATAGCTCTGTGGACGGTTATGGGTCCCATGAGATCACTGTGTACACGATACAAGATCCGTCTTGCCGGTGTTCTTGTGTTGTTGTGTGAGCGTTGAGTTGCATTTACCAAAACACATCCGGGGCACAGTAAAATTTTGCTTCTTTCTTTATCTGATTTGTTGTAAGGAATATCATAGTTGTCTAACAAACGAGTAAGACTGTCATAAGACATGTGATTATTAGCTAGATGATGATAAGTTAAGTTCTTAGGTCCAAAGTTATCTTCTATCATATCCTCGCCTGGGATTTCCTTCCTTAATGTCGTACGTTCAGAAAACGTCTGCTTGAAAACTCGTATGGTATTTTGGACTTTGTTCCGATCCAGAATGAGGGTGTCAGTGTTCACATCGTAGCTAGTGTCGGGTATGAAACATTCATTCGAGTCTGGGTATTTTATGAAACAAATTACTTGTAATTCGTGGATCTTTGTCGCTATCTGGACTTCCTCACTCTCAGTTTTTATCAAACCGTTTTTACCATGCATATAAAAATGCTTGATGTCTTGAATGAAGTCGTTTGGGCTAAGAAGATTCTCGAAACCCCCTGGTACTTAATAGACATTCTTAATGGTCATTTCAAGTCGACCGAAGTTTAATGTCATGGTACCTTTAGCTTCTGCTGAGTCTATCTCACCATTAGTCTTATAACCTTGGAAATCCATGGGAGGAAATTCGTATACCACTTCCGTTAGGTGTTTTATGTTGTTAACGATAGAAGTTGATGCTCCACTGTCAATAACGAAAAGGTTCTCATAGCTTCCATTAGTTTTCTCGAATTGCCCGCTTCTGGGAATTAACGTGTTCAACGCAAGTGATGTCAGAGGTCTCTCCTCAATGAGTTTAGATTCGTTAATTTTAGTTCCCGTAACGGAATCTTTTGATCCCATCATGGTATTTTTCACCACGGTATAATTTTTGTTTCTTCGATTCTGGCTATTTCTATTTCCCCTTAGGGTCCCCTCGGGGTTTTCGTATCTTTTAGTTTTAGCATGCCTGGACTTTTCTCGGAGAAAGTCACGCTTGAAATCTTTATTGTCAAAAATCTTCGGATGCTTTTGAAAAGATATGGGAGGTTTATGGCCATCTAAGTATAGTATGAAATACTCCGCAACGACATTAAAAGCGATCTCTAGGTTCCCATGATCTTCCCATGCTAATGTCCAACTCTCGAAATAACACCTGTGGCCACGCACTAGGTTTATAAATTTCAACAATTCTGCATCTAATGTGCGATCGTTAATGATTTGTTTTCCCTCGCGATCTTTCTCATACATTGTGGGATCATCCCTGATGGCCACTGCTTCTTTGAAATATTTGATAAGGGAACAGGTAATGATATCAACCTTCCGTGTTCCAATATATTCGTAAAGAAGGTAAAGGGAGTTGGGTTCATTTTCGATGGCGTATACATCTAGGTTAAGGACCTCGATTAAGTTTTGTTCCTTCAAAAGCGTGAGGAACTTTGTTGCGAAAAGACAGTAAAAGAATCTCAATTCTTCTCCCCGATGAACTTCGTAGCGTAATTTTGAATAATCAATTTTTTCTTGTCTAGTCGTAACCAAGAACTTGAAAATTTGCGAGCTTAATACGCTCCTCTCAAGGCTATCTTTCCACTGTAGACGTACAGAACACTCGGTGTCTAGTGGTGGAACCTCTTTGAATGCTTTCTTGAACATCATAACTGCTAATCTCTCACTCTTTTCAATAACTTTTTCCATTATTTCTCTAGGGAAGTCAAATTCAACGATATTATCGTCACCATGAGGAGTGGTTGGAGGATACGTTCTTGAGTTTGAATTCGTGGGTGTACTTTCTTCGCTTCTGAATTGTTTGACCTCATGCTTGTCTTCGTTGATATCTTCAATCGCGGCTGCAATGTTTGACATGTTGAAGGCGTCATGATTAGAGTCAGGTTCTTCACGAGAAGATTCACTCATGATGATTCCAAAATAAGATTCTTTCAGTTAGCTCTGAAATTCACAATTAAAGGTGGATATGGCCTCAGTAAGTATAGTTCCTTTAACTAAACTTATTTAGGTATGTCCTTGCTGCAAACTAATTTTGACTCTTAATCTGTTGGTAGTGTGGTTACCGGTTAGCCCGCTAGGGTATATCCAGTCAATAATAGTGATAGTAGTATCCTATTCTGGCTATAGTAAATCAGTGTATTTACTATGTATATATAAATCGTGGATTGTATATATATTTATATACTGATTTGCTAAGTAACTAAAGCCAGTGTGGAATTATCCTGAGATACTAGGGGCAATTTATATTGCAATATCTCAAAGGGATGATTCTTTAATGTTGTCTAGACCATAAGGGGTAGGTGTGTTCTAACCATTCCATTCTCCTTCCCTTATCCATCATAAAGGCGGTGAGGCATCGTTTATTTGTGTCTTATTCCATCCTTAATCAACGTGTGCGTGTGAAACACTATTTTGTTCCTGCATATCCAACATTATATGTGTGGTCACGTGATTTGCCTTGCCCATCGCCCTGGGTTCGAGGGTGCCTAACAAAGAGCAAGAAACGAGTTATAAAGTCATGAATCTATGAAGTATATCTGGCACCTTGTCTCAAAGGTTTTTAAGGAGTTCCTTATTAATCACAATGTTGTTCAGCCTGTTTGGTATGGTTTTTTTTGACATGTTTCGTATCCATCCCGGATAACGTGTGCGGGAGAAAAAAATCAAAACGCTCCAGTCAGAAGGCGCCATAGATCTACGAAACATCGAATCGTGATTCCCTTTAGCACCAGTCAACGTTATTTATTAAAAGTGGCAATAACCAACATCCTCGAGGTTTTCATAGAAGGAACCAGTGATTTGCTTCTATTGTTTACTTCCACAGCATATTTACATCGACAAAATACAAAATAGACACTCATCTTTGAACCCACCAAATTGGGTACACCATATCATAGACTTTAATTGCATGAACTGTTACTATATTGTTTGAGAGAAAATTGCATCAAAAATGACACAACTTTTCACCACTCTGACCATACCGTTAAACTTTGGGTCACAGCATGAGCCGGGTCCGAGCATACCTGGTACTGGACGAGCCGAACCGCCAAAAGAGCCTCCAAGCATCTCAGACGAATCACTGATGTCACCAATATTCAATTGTATGCTTGCCGGAGGATTTGGCGGTATGGTGGGAGACACACTGATGCATTCTTTAGACACAGTCAAGACTAGACAACAAGGATTTCCTCATAAATTACAATACAAACGCATGGTACCAGCGTACTGGACAATATTCAGACAAGAAGGGTTCTTTCGAGGATTATATGGAGGTTACACCCCCGCAATCTTAGGTTCATTCCCATCCACTGCAGCATTTTTTGCTACATATGAATGGACCAAGCGGAAGCTTATCAATGATCTTGGAGTCAATGGGACCGTATCGTATTTTGTGGCCGGCATCTTGGGAGATTTGGCTTCTAGTGTTTTTTACGTTCCCTCAGAAGTCTTGAAAACCAGACTACAATTACAAGGAAGATATAACAATCCATACACGAAAGGTTCGGGTTATAATTACAAGGGTTTAACCGATGCAGTGGCTCATATCGCTCGACATGAAGGACGGTCTACATTCGTATTCGGCTACAAAGAAACCCTCATTAGAGATCTTCCGTTCAGTGCATTGCAATTTGCATTTTACGAAAGATTCCGCCAAGTGGCTATTTATTCACATGGCTCGACCGACTTGCCAGTATCGTGGGAACTTATCACCGGTGCTGCAGCAGGTGGGTTAGCGGGAGTTTTGACTACTCCTCTTGATGTCATCAAGACAAGAATACAGACAGCGACCAAGATTGATACCGTGGCATTCAATTCCACCAATCCGGTTTTCGCATTTCTTGGCCGGTCGTCTACATATACTGCATTAGCCTCCATCTACAAAACGGAAGGTGTATTAGGAGCGTTCTCTGGGGTTGGCCCTAGATTCATATGGACCGGTATCCAATCATCGATCATGTTGTTACTCTACCAGGTGTCGTTGAAGCAATTAGATGGCTACCTAGGAACATCAGATTCAGGGTTTTCTTGATATTTCACGTGATATCGATATTTGTTGGAGAAAAGTTAACCCCACACTATCCTGTACACTATGTAAATAAGGGCCTCGGTACGTCACTGTCACAGATGCCCAGTGCCATGTATATAAGTTGGCAAATTCCACATCAATCTTGATATACTTAATAATCAATATGTCTACTTTAGATCAATCATTCGTCACCAACGGTTCCTGGAAGCCAGACTTGTTCAAGGGCAAGGTTGTTTTTGTCACAGGTGGTGCTGGTACCATCTGTAGGGTCCAAACAGAGGCCATGGTCTTATTGGGAGCCAATGCGGTGATCTTAGGCCGTAATCAAGCTAAAACTGAAAAGGCTGCTAGTGAAATACAGGCTTTACGTCCAGGTTCTAAGGTTCTTGGACTTGGTAACGTCGACGTCCGTGAGGTCCAATCCATCGTGGCTGCTGTGAACAAAACCGTGGAAGCTTTGGGCAGAATTGATTTCGTTATTGCCGGAGCTGCCGGTAACTTCATTAGTGATTTCAACCACTTATCGTCTAATGCGTTCAAGTCTGTGATTTCCATTGACTTATTGGGCTCTTATAATACCGTCAAGGCATGTTTTGAACAGTTACGTAAGAACAAGGGAGCTATTCTTTTTGTTAGTGCCACTCTTCACTACTATGGTGTTCCATTCCAATTGCATGTTGGAGCTGCCAAGGCGGGTGTGGACGCATTGTCCAATGCTTTGGCTGTGGAATTGGGCCCATTGGGTATCAGATCCAACTGTATTGCTCCGGGAATGATCGAGGGTACCGAAGGATTCTCCAGATTGGCACCTCCAGGTGGCCAACCTTTGGAAAATAAGGTCCCATTGCAAAGATTGGGTTCCACTAGAGATATTGCTGAGGCCACTGTCTACTTGTTCTCTCCTGCCGCTTCTTATGTCTCTGGAGACATTCATGTTGTGGACGGTGCCGCATGGCACATTGGAGGTTTTGTTGGAGACTTGTACCCAAAAGCTATCATTCAACAAAACGAAGGCACTGATTCCAAATTGTAAGCGGCCAAATAAGCTGGCAGCTTGTATTATGAAAGTTATTTATTGAATTATTGAGTATTTTAAGTGATGAATTATTAATGAGTGTAGTGAACAGGTTTTTTGATGCGAAAAATCCTGGAAGTAACATGAGCCATATGCTACAAACAAGGAAATCTATAAGTACGATAATTTCCCGTTGACATCATTTTAATTTGGTGTTGTTCGCTTAGCGCTTGCTCCTAGCATCCTCAGTGAGAAATCAAATATTTTCAGAATATTCCAATTCTTATGGAATGCCGCAAATTTTGAAAAAAATGAAATTTGAGAGTAATTGTACATAGAGAATAAGAAACCAAATGGTAGTGAAGTGGAACTGCCTCATGAAAGTTGTCATTATTTTAAATCCCACTTGTCGATATTACACACGAGAGAATAGGATTATAGCTATGTGATCCTTGTAATCTTGCGTATACCAATTTCAAGTAGTTCTATTTTTCCTTCATTACGATTATGGCTTAGATGTGTCAACCGACTGCGCACTTTTCAGTGCACTAAATTTAGCCATCAAGCAACTATGGCAAGCGTCATTGCGATTAGCTTACATATGGTAGTTCTTCAAGACAGTGATATCCAATATCGACAGTCGAACTCGAACCAATTCAGTAGAACTATATGTTCTTCGTGTACCTTTCAGCTTTTGTTGTTTATTCGTTACTGTGTTTGGATTGAGAAAGAAGTAGCGATTTATTTATCTTCGTTTTTCGCGACCAGCTCATAGGCGCAGTTGACCTCTGTAAACTCCATTCATTACGACTAAGAGATTGTAGAGAGAAGTCTGTAGTAGCAAATAGAAACCTCAAGACGTAAAGCATTTCTACGGTACTAGACCTATCCATACTACTTGGAATCTTATTTCTGGAAGAATTATTTGGTGCTTTTGCAAACTCATTGCCCGTTCAAAATCCATCAGTGCTTGGGCTCAGATACGTGTCCCTCACAAGCAATAGTGTATAGAAAAATCATTCGAATTTCAGGAGAACCACACACTATATTCTTGACTCGATAACATGTTTCCTGGATCTGGCCAACATAGCTACAACAATTACGGACCACCACAAGGCCCACCACCTGGGAACTATGGCCCACCTGGAAATTATGGCCCACCACCTGATAACTACGGACCTCCACAGGGCCCTCCTCCAGGTAGTTATGGTAATTATGGACCTCCACAAGGACCTCCACCAGGCAATTACGATAATTATGGACCACCACTGGGCCCACCTAGAGATCACCATGATCTGAACTATGGTGGAAACCACAGAAACAGCGATTACAATCGTCCTCCACAAAATATGCCCCAAAACTACGATAACACACACAATCAAGGCTCCCAAGGGGGTATGGCACCTCCTCCCAACGCTCCTCAATCTTTTGGCCAGAACATCGACATGACTTTCCAATACTCGAACTGTACTGGGCGAAAGAAAGCATTGTTGGTCGGAATCAATTATTTTGGCTCCAGAAACGAGTTGCGGGGTTGTATCAACGATGTGAAGAACATGAGCAACTTTTTGGTTTCCCGCTGGGGTTACAAGTGGGAAGATATGGTTATTCTTACCGATGACCAGCGTGAAATGGGTAGAATCCCTACCCGCGCCAACGTGATCAGAGCCATGCAATGGTTGGTCAAGGACGCCCGACCCAACGATTCCTTGGTGTTCCACTACTCCGGTCACGGAGGGCAGACAGAGGACTTGGACGGTGACGAAGAGAGCGGGTTCGATGACGTGATTTACCCATTGGACTTCGAACAAAACGGCCACATTGTGGATGATGAGATGCACGACATCATGGTCAGACCCTTGCCTCCAGGGTGTAGGCTCACAGCATTGTACGACTCGTGTCACTCTGGTACTGCCTTGGATCTTCCATACGTATACCTGACCAAGGGAGTTGTGAAGGAGCCCAACATGTGGAAGGACACCGGAGCTGGTGCATTGCAAGCATTCATGCTGTATGAATCTGGAAACATTGGTGGTGCACTTTCTTCGCTTGCAGGAATAGCCAAAAAGATGTCTCGTGGAGGCAATGTTGACAAGGAAAAGGTGAGGGCCTTCAAGGCGTCTCCTGCAGATGTGATCAGTTTCAGTGGATGTAAGGATGACCAAACCAGTGCCGATGCCCAAGAAGCGGGAAGGGCCACTGGTGCGATGAGTTGGGCGTTCATCAAGGTGTTCAACGACTTGCCTCAACAGACTTACTTGTCATTGCTTAACAATATGCGGACGCTCTTGAGAGAGAAGTACTCGCAAAAACCACAATTGAGTTCTTCGCATCCTCAGGATATGAACATCCAATTTGTGATGTGATGCGCTACGGATGAGGGCAATTGGCTGGGCACAAACAAGAGTCGATATTATCTGTGATGGCCATGATGGCCCAATGACCTCGAAGAGATGAGTAGCTATATTTGGAAAGGTGGGGAATGCCATCGAATGGTTACATTCACCGTGCTTTGGAGAAAGTCACAAACTTGTAACGAATGTGATTGGGGTGCGGCAACCCTGCACCGGCCATAAGTTTACGAGCTGACGCATATTGGGCCGGATAATTTTGTTGTAGCCAATAGCTAAACTCACCATAATAAGATGGACAACAAACTAAAAGAGGACTGAAACATCTATTTAAATAAACATCTAGACGTACGATAGGAAGTCGAAATGAGGAGTGTAGCGGAATACCTCTCTGTTTCCGGCCACAAGCCGCGAAAGATAGCAGGATTTACCCCCATAAAATGATGTCAGTGAAGTTATTGCCGAATTCTGTGATAGAGTTGTCACAATGTCCCCAACTTCTGCGCACTGAACAATCTTGAAATACGCGGCCGGAAGTAATTCACCTCGCAGCCACACAACCCTTTTACGACCGCCTGCAGCTGCTACATCCACAACGTCTACGGTCACTTGAGTTTCACTGAGCCAAGTACGCCTTCCATCACGCCCTGCACCACCGGTTCTTCTGCATCAGGGACGATGAGGCCGAATTATAATGCCGCAACTCTGTGTTCAACGAATTCCGTTACTCGGTTTCTCATTCCCGCAATGCAAGCCTGGAACCTTTTGGCCCGCCGATCCTATTTTCCGATATGTTTCATGAGTGTCCCTCTCGAAGCATATCTAAAACATCAATTGTGCACTTTGGAATCGTCGCACGGAACCCACCATACGAGCGAGCTACGGCCAGACGAGTCCACATAGCTCACAGACATCCAAACAACAAAGGATGATGAACTGAGCCAGCAACATACACAAAACATGCTAAGGCGCTTCAATGTTAACCTATGCAACTTAAAGTTCAGTTCTGCTAGTGAGACCGGATTATGAGCAAACCCCTACTACATTCTCATATTCAAACCGAAACCACGAAACTACGAAACTACGGCACAGTTAAAAAATCACTTCCAAACCAGATGGATATTTTCCCCAAGATCGTATTATTCTGACTTTTGTGGCGTGGACTACACGCCAAAAATAGCGCTAGTCCTCATCGATGTCGTAAATGGACATAGTGACAGGATTTATCTACGAATTAGGAAATCGATCATGCAAGGCGAATTCCTAAGAAGAGGCAGAAACCTTACTCTACCAAGAGAAAGAACAGTGTGTGGGATAGCCCAGGAGGGGAGAAGATGCAAGGATGGTTCTTCCAAGAAAATGCTCCACCGTCTTTCGTTCACTATGTGTGTTCTTTCCCCTATGTGTGTAGTGCGTACTGATGATTACCGCCTTATGGATTCATCGGTATTTTTTGCATCACTGATGCAGGATACTTGCAGGAAAGCTGCAGACCATTCTGAAAAGGGTAATTGCCTACTACCAATGACAGCTACTGCAACGCACTCCACCGTCCTGAAATTGTTCAAAAACACCCAGGAGCCCCATGCACGGCCCTTGATTTCATCTTGCCTTAGTTCTCAGGTCCACCTTACAGAGCACTAGATCTTGGTCCCTTCCCCTATACATAGTGAGAAGCATCGATCGACGTGTTGGTTTGATACTCTGTTGCTCAGTACCAATAGCTGCCCACGTTCACCAATTTCCACAATTGGTGCCGGTACGTAGTGAGGTGCGTTCCTCTACTTCTCATGTGCTCTCCTAACTCTTATGACATCCAATCGCGCATATCGCATGTTCGTTTACGCATCCACGTTGGAGGTCGTGCACCGCCCGCATGATATCGTCATATTGTGTCACGATTCAAAAATAATTAATTTGCACCAATTTTAGCCCACGGGGCTTACGCTAGAGAATATTTATATATATATCCATCCTAAGCTTTGGTGGGTTATCCGCCACCAAAGTATTTGTCCTTCCTTTCCAACTAGAAGCCACCATGAAGTTTAATGCTAGTTTGATCTCGGTATTCTTCGTGCTCTTGCACACCTGTGCCGGCTTGCGGATCTTACTCACCTCGACCGACTCATGGGTCTCCAAAAACGTCCGTTTCATGTATGAGGCCTTGAAGCAAGATGGTCACGATGTCAGGGTGGTAGCTCCTTTGTACAACCGCAGACACTCCAAAATCCCTTGCGATAGCAAAGATGGCCACCAAGATGGCTCCAGCACTCGCGATGTGCCAGACCAACAACTGCCGGATTCCGGAAACCTGGAAACAGCAGGTGCTCCACAGATTTCAGATATAGTGGACGGTGGTGACTTCGGACACCTCCTCCCAGTTCACCAAACCTACTTCTTGAACCAAAAGCATATTAATCAAGCGCCTCGCGGAGCAAAAGGGGTAATCAAACCATTTAAAGCCTCGTCCCACAAAAAAAGATCTATTGTTGAGAACGACTACTTCGGCCATGACCCTTTAGACGAAAACATCTGGTACGTTAATGCTGGTGCTCTCGACACTTTGGTCATTGCCATGGATGTCATTGCACCCCAAATGGACTTTGCCCCAGAGTTGGTGATGGTTGGTCCTAGAGAAGGTCCTGCTTGGACTCCACAATCCTCCATGGGAGGTCCTCGTGCCAACCGTGGTCGTGGTGCTACCCACGCCATGCTTGGATACTGTATGTCCAAGAAGATTCCCAGCATTGCTGTATCCACCAAGGACAAGCACCACATCTACTTCCATGATGAGAAATACTTCAACATCGAGCCAAAGGATGGCCAATCCTTCTTCAAGAACAACGTTTTCGGCAAGAACATCCAATACATAAATGAGCAGGTGTTGAAGGTTATCAACAATGTTCCCCTTGATGGAGAACATGCTCTTAACATTATCTTCCCATCCCTCAACCATGCCAACTCCAGGTGTCACACCGGTAATGTTACCCCTACCAAATTCACACAAGTTCAACAAGAGAACGACAACGAGATTCAAGATGCGGTGGAATTTCCACAATATGAGTTCTCCGCTAACGAGCTCAAGTTGGTCAAGCCATACAACAGAGGCGTTGGCCACAGTAAGCAGGGCGGACACAAGCCAAGCACACGCTTCGTCAATGAAGCAGAGGAAGGAGTGGTCAGCCAGTGTGGAGTTTCGGTTAATTTGATATCTTCTCAAACCGGACCTGGAACCCCAAGACTGGTATTTGATGTGGAAGCTTTGTTAACAGCCGGACTGAATTAGTAGAGCTTGGACCCATAGGAAGCTACGAAATCCCAAAACTTGACATATCACCCAGTAATTATAGAACACCCACCTCCTCCTTATCCCATGTCAAACACTACAGATACCCATTAATAATGATTTAAATTCGCTTCAAGTTCACCCAAATCATCTCACATACCCACATATCGAAGGCTTGAGACGCTTGTAAAGCATTTAATTAGCTATCCTACATATTACTCTGTCATCTTAAATTGATAACGCAACTAATGATATTTTCTTGTAGTGAATGTAACATTGATTAGAACACAAACTCACGTCCTGTAGCCTAATTATTCTGAAACAAATATGACAATTAACCAAACCAAACGAACAAACAAAGTAGTCGGAAAATAGGTTAGGGGGAAACGGTACCAAAGCTCAAACAGCTTGATCGCAAAGGATGTGTAGCAGGTTCGAATGAGATCTGCTTCGAATGATCAACTTCGATGTGCCTTATACAAACCAGAACAGTTACGGTTCAGTTGTCCCAAAGCTCAGAGCGACTTCTAATTAGTTTAACCGTTTAGTTTTCCAGACTCACACAGCCACAACTCCGCACGTTTCGAAGTTCCGTCAAGTAGCACGTTACATTTGTATTGTAAATCGTCAACAATGTTATGTGCGTTTACATTAATGTCGGTGATGCACACAAGCTCACCTTGCTACAATCTGAGAGGCAATAATCATGAAATACCAGCAAAGTCATACAGATAATAATGTCCAAATAGTAAACAGAGATTAATCATATGCATAAAATTTTATCGGAGGAAATAACATCACAGTACTCAATAGAGGAGTAGACTAGTTCGGAAAATCGCATTCCGTGACATTTATTCCGTGATACAATAAGCATGTATTGATATTCGGCGAAGGTTGAACGTTGGGCAGAACCGGCAGATAAACTTCGCCGAACCGCTCCAACTTCCCCGCGACCTACGTCATAGCTCTCATCTCAGTTTATGCTTATCTACTGATGTTTGTCTCACTTGTTCGTCAGAACAGTTTCCATGATGGGTGCGAAATCAGCAAAGCTAGGACGTTTCAATATGGAATACCCTTCCCAATATGCGAATATAATCAACCTCTGGCTACTCCTGAAAACGCAGCATATTACCTTGGATTATAATCAGGAGAGTGCGGATTCCGCTTGAATATTGATAATACATACCATGAAGGCTTTGCTAATAATTGACAGTATAAGGATTCGCGATACATATACATAACCGTCGAAACAGCTCTGAGAAGTTTCATCAAGGTTTTATAGCCCCTGGGATTCGCAATGAATCGATCCTAAATTTGAATCTATCACAGTCGACTGCTTCGCTATGTAAACGAAAGAACAAGGAAAATTTGTTCTACTCCTCCTTGGTCATCTTGGTCAAGCAGCAGAATTTATTGATCGTTCCCTTTCAAAAGTAGACAGGGTTCTGGTGATTTCAAATAAGCGCCTAATCGGTGCTGAATAAGACCTTAGTTACTTGCCCTGACCCTGTTATGAACTCGTCCTCAAGGGCCTAGCAAGAGAGTGACAACGTGGGTATGATTACCAACCCCCAAGGCTTCCACGTGGAACACAGACCCATGACGGAAGCACTGCATATGACACATGACACAAAACCACACGAGTCTCTGTGGCACGCGATTACAGAGCCAACCGAGACTGGGGTGTGGTTTCTGATTCAAAGCTCAACGGTCACGTGAATTTATATAATCGATGTGATCTAAAGTTTGGATACCGTTAGAGCTATCCACCCAAAATGGCCCCGACTCTCCTTCCAGCAGTCCTGAATGCTGAATCAGTCGCTGCTACACACATTTCCATCCCCGCCGCGAGGAAATTGGGTACTCTTTCTTGCATATCCTTGATTGTCAACAAGATCATAGGAACAGGAATCTTCCTGAACCCTTCACCCATTTTCTTATACACAAACGGAAATGTCGGGCTCTTCCTTACGCTTTTCGTTCTAGGTGGAATCATCATATTTTGTGGACTCCTCATCTACTTGGAGTTTGCATTGAACTTGCCATTTAAGAATGGAGGAGAGAAGAACTACTTGCTTCGGGTATTCAACCAACCTAAAGGTTTGATGGGTTGTGTATACGCATTTTCCATCGTGATTCTCGGTTTCAGCTCGGGCAACTCTTTTGCATTCGGTAAGTATGTGCTTTATGCAATCACCGACCATCAGGATGGTGCAGACACAGAAATCGATCCAACTCTTGTGAAAGTTTTAGGTGTGGCCTGTATTTCCTTTTGTACATTACTTCACATCAGATATCCCAGCCAAGGAACCAAATTATTCAACTTTCTCGGAATTTTCAAGCTCTTGATCTTGGTGCTCATTATCTTCATCGGTATCATTGCTGGGTTGGGTTGGTTAGACATTCCACCAACAGATAATTTCACAGATATCTGGAAGTTCCACAATGATTCCTCTCCTAGTATCTACTCAATAGCAGTGGGATTATTGGAAGTCATTTATTCATTCAAAGGTTGGGAAAATGTCAATTATGTTCTCAACGAAATAAAAGATCCATATCATGTGCTCACAATCGCTGCTCCTGCTGCAGTATTATTGACCACGGTGCTATACTTCTTGGTATTGTTGGCCTATCTTATTGTAATTCCAAAAGAAGAGATATTGAGTAGTGGAGTTTTAATTGCTGGAATTTTCTTCAATAAGGTGTTTGGAGAGAGCATTACATCTAGATTGTTACCCATTTTGATCTCCTTTTCTAATTTGGGAAACGTCTTGGTGGTGTCTTATGCACATGGTATGGTAAACCACGAATTGGCCCTCAACAATTATATCCCATTCTCTTCTTTCTTCCTGAACATCAATAATGCGTTACTACTTCATTGGTTAGTTACCGTTATCGTTTTAGTTGCACCTCCATCAACCGAGATC
Organism: Suhomyces terraborum; assembly: GCA_030582495.1. Lineage (NCBI taxonomy): Eukaryota > Fungi > Ascomycota > Pichiomycetes > Serinales > Debaryomycetaceae > Suhomyces > Suhomyces terraborum. The sequence goes on along the minus strand of JAKTXJ010000029.1, from coordinate 121,193 downwards.
TACGAATTCATCGTGAATTTGTATATTTATCCTGGAACATGGATCAATGTGTTTTTGACATGTGGATTGATATATTTGAAATTAAACCGTAAGAAGGAATCATGGGGTGAGTTCAATCCAAGAAATTCCGATTTCAAATTACACGACGAAGCCGTCAAGTTACATTCAGGCTTTCACACAGTTGAAGAAGAGGATAATTTGAGAAATAGCCAGACTCTGCGCAATGAAGTCGTTTCAAGCTCACATGATTATGAGGAGTCTGAGGATAATTCTCGTCAAAGACATTTATCGGAGACTGATTCTCTCTTATTCTCGGAAGAGTCTTCTATCACAAATTCAAGTAAGATTATATCAGCACCTTTCATTTGTGTGTTCATATTCTTATTTGCTAATTTATTCTTAGCATTATTTCCATTTGTCAGACCGCCCAATGCCTCATCACTCGATATTCCTTATTGGTGTTTCCCAGTTATAGGATGCGCAGTATTACTATCGGGTTCCATATTCTTCTACATACGTCCGCACTTTCAATCATGGTTAGGGCTGGGCCCAAGTCCAATAAAGTACGAAGAGGAATTTATTAATTAAATCATTTTTATTTATTCTATAAGTTTGTGCATCTTGTAGAGTCGTAAATTCATTTCATTTTCCTAATTTTTTTTGTCCTTAAACAAAGTACCAACAGAGGTACATAAAATTGATCTGGATTTATATATGCGAATTTGAGGAGAGTAGAATCAATTTCTTCTTCTTTTTCTTCTTACCTTTTCCTGCCAGTTCCTGTCTTTCCATCTCTTCTTTCGCCTTTCTGATCATTTCCTCGGCGTCCCAGTCATCTGAATCATCTTCAATAGGCTCATCCTCTGGCTTTGGAATTTTTGTACCCCATATCGTTGAAACGTATGTAGAATGGTCGGATCCATTTGACCCAGATGATGCTCTTCGTTCATCGGCCTGCAAAGGTGGCAATTCTCGATGATCCACAATAGAAAGAGTGCCAAAATTCCCCCGCTCAATGAATTCATTCGCTTCATTCTCTGGAGCTCCATTTTCGCGGGCATAAAAGCTTTTAGTCCTTTTTTCTACTTCATCTTGAGCCTTTTTCTTGTCTCTCTCTTCTCGACTAAATTTATTCTTCGATAACTTCGTCCGCTTCATCAAATCATTTTTGAATGAATTCCAAGTTTCTTCATTAATAAATTCATTAGAGCTCCAATTGCATTCTAAAAATCCCAATTGAGTTCCTGAAGGTAAATGTGATAAGTATTTATACTTGTTAATGGAAGTTTCTGAGCTCAACTCATCATACCGAATGTTCTCGATTTTTACTATGAGTGAAGAAGGTAACTCTTCATAGTTGTTGTTATAGGATGACTTGAGAACTTTAATATCCAATGGAGACAACACATATGCTGTACTTGAGTTGAAACCAGTCTGATAAAAATAAAAGTTCGTTGAATCTTTTGTATGCTCCAATTTAGTTTTCTGCTTGTCTAAATCTTGAGGCTCCTCGGCCAATTTATGAGTCCATAAAGAGATTTCGTTATCAATGTAGTCAATAGCCATCTTCACATACGTATCCGGCTCATTGTAAAGCTGCTTTTCTTCTTCATAGATTTGTAATATATGCTGTTTCTCCTGCTCATACATATTGATCAAGTAGTCCACATCACCTTTGAAGATTCTCAGGTATTGATTTAGGTCAGGATTATTTTGATTTACCATTGGAAAATTTCCAATGACATTATGGAACTCGCTCAACGTTTGTGGTAATGGTAAAAGTTTGTTCAGAGGCCTTTTCATCAAGGTAAGAACAACATCATCATCAACTTTTGGTGTATCGAATCGTACATCAATGTTATTGATGAGAACAGGTTTGATTTCATTCTTCCGAATTATAGAGAGGCATAAAGGACATTCTCGGTACTTCTCAACCACGGCAGCGGATTCACGCTTTTTTGATGTAGGAACTTCACTTTCAAGTAAAGACAAAACACACTTCAAACATATGATATGTCCACATGACGTAATCATACGGGGAGCAACAGGTTCGTCTGACAAACATATTGGACACGCATTTCCCTTGGGTACAATAATACGTATGATATCATTGGTATCTGGAGGAATGTTGGGATCTATTTGCTGCTCTCTATAGCTTTTTCTGTTATCTACCACGAATTTATAGTTGACATTGATGAATGACATTCCCGACAAATGTATTTTCTTCGAAAGGTAACTCTTGTCTCTAGGACGTGAGTTTCCACTCTTTCTTCGAACACGATTGTGCTGGTATTCTTCCAGTTCACGATATGACTGAAAATGGAGAAGATGGTTGATAGAGATTTGGTTTTTTCTTCCATGTCCGTTCTGCTTCGAGGATTTGGTCTGCTGTATTTGAGTTTCCATTTGAGCTATATCATCCACAGATTTCTTCTTCAGCTTTCTTCTCGCATTCTGTCTTTGGGAGTGCTTTTGGATTGAAACTGGAGTTGAATGATTAGCATCAGCTTTCCTTGACGCTATTGGTGCTTTTTTAGGCATCGGCTTTAAGTAGTCATCACCCGTAGGCTGAGTGACCAATCCAAAACTGTTTTTACCGCTCATTTCCACTGTTCACCATCCACCAAGAATGTTAACGCCAAAGAAATGTGTTTCTGAGTTGCTAGTTGGAACTAGGGCTAAGCTTGTAGGCCCTATAAGTTGACCCCTAGGTAATGTTTAATAAACTGTCACATCTCTAAGATGTAATCCGAGAGATTTACGCTAAACTGTAAACACGTTAATTGCCATGTGGGTTCGAAGGAAACACCATTATCTGCACACAATTCAATTGAAAGGTAATGTGATTCATCTACATCTTAACAAATCATTAGGAAAAAAGCTTGTGTTAATATTCTGAAAGAAGTAGAGTTTTTCAATTCTATTTGGTCGGATATGTTGAACAGTTTATATCAAAGACTACGGTGAAGCTAACCTGCAAAAGTGTCCACCAAATCGGACATAATTACAAGTTGTAAATGCCAACACAACATACACTACGGACATGAAGAAGACGAATTTAAAGTAAGTTCTACCAGTTATTGACAGGATCAAACTAACCCCAGTTCTATTCCCGATTTGCGTCAAACCACAGAAGAAAATTTGGGATCCGTTTTGCAGCAATTGGGCTACGATGAATCATTCTTGTTCACAGATACAAAGTTGGCCTTAGGGTATCTGACAGTATTGATAGCTGCTATTTTGTTCTTCCTCGATAAACGCTACGACTTTAAGGATATCTACATCATAAATGCAGTTGCAGTGTCGGTATATTTCATCATTAGTGGGGTTATGCTATATCTTAACAGAAAGTACAAGGACGTTAAATATATCGGAACTTCCAGTAAAGGGGAGAAGATTCTGATTGCAGGCTGGACGGAACAATATCATCCCGAATACAAGATAAGAGTTGTTGCCAATGGAGACGAAAAGAATGCTGTGACTTCATCTATTGAATTCAATAAGTTTTTTGATGTGGTTGGATACTTTAATAGTGATGAATTCAGCAAACTTTTGAAGGTTGAAATTGAACGTGCTGGAAAGAAGCAGATCTAAGGTCAGGATGTTTCGACATATCTGTTTTTTTCATCCTTATTGGTTACAACCATATCCATTTGAGAAAACAGACGACATAACCGTTGGATTAGTATAGGAAGCACTCGTATTATAGGAAGAAAATTCGAATAAAATGGTTGACATATAACCCCCGAATAGCCACGATCGATCCTCTCCACAATCTGTTGGGCTAGCTTCATATGATTTACTAGAGGTGCAATAAACTGTCTTGGTGGTATCACATCGCTAAACATCAGTGTGGTCAATTGACCAGGAATAACTTGTAGGATTCTGATTGACTCAAACTCAGACAATTCAAGAGCCAAAGCTTCGTAAATCAGCATATTGGCTGCCTTGGTGGCTGAATAAAGTGATAGGTTCTTCGGAGCCAACACTCCTAAAATGGAAGACACGGAAACGATGAAAAGTCCAGCCTTAGGTATGGCAGGAAGAACGTTCCTGATATGATTTGATACTACCTTTTTGAGAAGCCATATTTGCGAAAGAGTGTTGACATTGAAGAGGTTGTGTACCTCTGAATCCTCCATGCTTATAAGTGAGTTCTGATGACGGATGCCGGCATTATTGATCAATACCGTGATATGCTTACCCTGTGATGCCAATTTAATTATCAACATATCAATAGAAGACTTAATTAGGTTTTCATCTCCGAGATCTGACTCAATGAAATGTAAATTCTTGTTTTGAAAGCTTGGAGGTACCACATCAAGAATATATACCAGCACCGATTTCTGAAGAAGTAACACCACCATTTGTTCTCCTAGGCCATTAGATCCACCAGTGACAACTGCAACGTCATCTTTGTTTAGGTTCTTCCACTGTTTTGGAATCTGGAAATTCCTATTTATGATCGAAAACGCTTTGATGCCAATGATTAGGACGAAAGTGAACACTGGTGTGACATTCCTGGTACAAAAACTGACGTTAATAAAGTCTCATTGGATGTAATTATGACACTTACATTAAAAACGCATTAATTGCAAGCACTAACCAAACATTGCTGATTAGAACTTCAAGAATACTATCTAGACTAAGGTAAATCATTGACGTCTATGCACAGAATTCGGTTTCTACAGGTTGAAGTTGTGATAATTATGCGGGTTAGCGATATTTTACTAGGCCCTTAAGAAAGCGAGAGATCTGGATGCGCAAGTGAAAGGAAGTGAAGATCAAGGTGAGACAGGTGGATTTTTGTTACTGGTATCAGTTGTTGGATGATGGAATGGGTAGAATTTCGAAAATGCGCTAGAGTATTAATTCAAGGAACGTATATTTTTATGAAGCTTATTGACGGATAAAAATTTATTAAATTTTCTATGCTGAACGTCTCTGTAAAGTGTCTATGTAAATCGAAAATCCCGAATGTGCTTAAATATTTTAAACCTTTAATACCAGAAGTGGGAGAATTCAATGTCGAATTGCTTAAATGTACGAACTTAAACTTTTCTCCTGGAGATTTTAATTCACTTCTCTATCATAATCGTAACCACGTGCAATTCCACTTCTTCCTTCTTCAACCATGGCACCCTTACTTCTATCCTCGTTTTCTTCCTCTTCGTTCGTGAAATCACTTCCTAGACCTGTCCATTGTCTGTTCTGTAAATAAACCGCAGATGTTGAAACTGTATTTTTGATTGCAACTGCCGAAGACAATTTTTTGACCAAGCTATTTTCATGCTCTTCGCTCTCTTCATTTTCAGGTTGCGAATTAATACTCAAATGATTCAATTGCCTTAATGGTCTAGAGCTGCTTATGTATCTTCCAGTGACAGGATCAAACTCTGGTGGGCTATCTTCATCGTCATTCTCATCTTCATTGTTTTCTTCACCTTGAGCATCTTGGTCTGCATTCTCTGACATTTGTTGCAAGAGTTGCTTGAAATCCGTTTCCCACTTACCTGTCCATGTAAGATCATCACTCAAAGCCAATAACAACTCGTAAGGGGTAACAATTGGTTTGAAATATTCGTTATGTTGATCCAAAATAATTCCCTGATGATCACATCCCAAAACACACCACAAATCTACGCTTTCGAAGTTGGCTAATTTAGCAACATTTGGCTTACCGACAACAAAGATATAATGCTTTTTGCCACTGTCTTTTATCTTTTTACCCATGCTATTAATCAACTCTTTGGTGTTTGCTAAGGACAAAGTATTAACCAATAATCCGATTGTTCCCGCAGTTCTGGCACTTTGCATGTAACGATAACGACGCATTAGATTAGGATATGGACCTTGAGATATTTGTTTCTCAGCAGGATCATAAAGAGTTACCGAATTGAATTTCGTGGTCAATTGCAAAAGGCGAGGACTATGTGGGATTGTTATATGGATTAATTCGTATTCCTTTAAAGTTTCATCAATATCGTCTGTTTTTATCCCACTGAATACTCTATTCAAGGACTTCGGTAAGTCTGATTGTCTTAATGGTTCATACCCAATGACTTCCACTTCAGATTTGGGATCCAAGAATAAATCGGCATATGACAAGTTAGGGTATTGTTTCTTCAAGTTTTCACAAATCGTATTCAACAATCTTGTGTGTGGAGAATCTGCCATAAGGAGTATTTTCAGGTCGAAATCCAGGTATCTAGTCTTGAACTGTTCGATGAAATCCTCCGTATCTATCTGCGGTTTTCCAAATACGTAGTAAGTCGGTAACTTATCAATGGGATTCAAACAGGCGTCACCATAATGTATCACTAGGTCGCTTCCAACATGCTCAGCGGCTACTTCGTCCACACAACAAGAAGAGTACGAGGTATCTGCTAAAATCCACACTTTTTGAGCGTCATCACTATTTCGAATGGGTTTGGAACAAGTGCCGACATTACCACAGCACTCATTGATCATTTTGGAGTCCTCTTTTCTGGAATCGCCATTTTTGCAACATTCATTAGCATGTTCTTGGAAAGTGACACCCAACTCACGCTGTAGTTCATGAACTATGGTGGCAGAATCACAAATCAATTCATCCGGGAATTGAAGTGTGATTTTGGAATATTTTCGTTGTCCATTGACCTCCTCTTTCAATTTTCTAATCAACTCAGAAACGCTGTAGTACTCATAGATTTTTTCAACCAACTCGTCGTGAGTATGACTCTTTGATAAGCCTAGATGTGTTCTGTTCTTCTCTACTGCTTGGACTTGATTGTAGTCGAATGTCTGCTCATCTTGGTGGGACGATAGAGCTGGAGCTACCGACATGACTTGTGCTGTAAATGTGAATGTGAATTCGCGATGAGCACCTCAATTCAGGTTTGCGATGTTTCTATGTGTGATGATCTGATTCATGCAAATATTACAGCTGATTTCCACTAAAACAAATTGAGCCTCGCACGCCTTAGAGAGATTTTATAAAGGATTGGACTAATCAGTGGAACTCAGCAAGCCAAGAAAGAAGCATGGCTTATAGTTAGACTCGATAATAGTTCAGATGAATTGAAATATTTACTATTCCAAGTAAATTTGTCACGAATAGAATTCATGACATACTTGTGCGATGACTTCATTTAGTGAGCACTCTATATTGGTATTCACAACCAATACTCTAACGATCCACACATTAATTTGCTATTTCTGTGGTAACTACTTGACTACATTGTTAATTCATCTTTAAATCTATGTTATGCATTCGTCAAAATTTTCAAAAGTCTCCTGCCCATTCTGCGGGCATTGGTCTATATGCCACTAATTTTCCAGATTTCAAATCCTTGAGAATAACCTCTCCCTGAACTACGATTTTGACACCACCAACGTTCTGCTCAGCAACAATGATCTTCTCTCCATCGTTCGATAATACAACAGAAGTATGATCAGGATCTCCGGCAGTCAGGATCCTTCCAGTCGCCGCATTGTTAAATGTACAACGTTCGAACTGTAAAATATCTCCTCTCCTTATTTCATCCAATGACTCTTGATTGAATACAACACCATTAGGAGAGCCGTTTACTGATACAATTGGGAAACCGTGATGGTAATAACTAGATACAAATGCATGTTTTCCACATCCTTTCAACAATGCATCTCTTGCTAGGTCCCAACATTCACCAGAACTTACTTTTTGGCCTTGTTTGTGTTCACACCATGAGGCCACATATTCACCAAACTTTTGATGGTTCCCTAAAAGTTCTTGTTTGCTTGGAATTTTTGTATGAAGAGGAGATGGAACAAATTGCACAACCTCCACTTGAACTCCTTGATGATCATTGTTAGTCCACGTGAAATCATATGATATAATTGCCAAATCTCGTAATCTGAAAGTGAAATTAGTAACATTGCGAGTGATAGGTCCCATCAGAGATGATCTGAATGAATACTTCATATTCAATGCTTGCAATGATTTAGGTAAGTACTGCTTACTTTGGAAGTCTGAAAACCATCCTGTTGAAAGTTCTAAATCCAATTCAGGTGGAGATAACACTGCTGGGTTTGGAGCTGGAGCCCTCTTGAAATTTCTTGCAGGAGGAGGAGGAGGAGGAGGAGTTGCAGAAGTAGAAGGTGGAGATTTCACTCTCAGTGGAGGTGGAGGAGGAGGAGTGCTAAGTTTGACAGAAGGTACAGCAGCTATCAATGGAGCATTTGATTGCATAGTTGCACTGGAAACAGGTGTTGGAGAGTTTGTGATGACATTATTAATTGCTTCTGGTTTTGGTTTTATCGAGGGTTTAGCTTTTGGCTTGGGTGGAGGTACCTTTTTTTTTCCGACTGGATTTTCGTTACCGTCGATCGATGACTTCGTCAAACTCTTTTGAAGCTCGTTGATGAAATTTCCTTGAGGATCTTTTGATGAAATCGAATTATTCTTCGTGCTAAGGTTGCTGTCGGCAGCCAGTACTGGAGTTACTAAATGTAATGGGAAATCATCAGACTGTGAGTTCTGGGCACTAGGTCTCATTGGTTTAGGTGGGGGACGTTCTTCATCTTTCGTGGAACTCAATTGAAATTGTGAACTTTTTGCGGAAATCGGGGGTCTTACAGGCTTAGGTGGTGGTGTTTCCACTGTTGCACGACGAGCTGGCATTGGAGGTGGGTTTTGTTGCAGTTCAATTGTTTCCATCAGTTCTGATTTTGCTTTCCTTGCAGCTATTTCTTGAGCAAAATTAGGAGTAGCCTGCGGTTTGGATTCTGTGTCCACTTCAGTGTAAGAAGGTGGGGGAGATTCTGAATTATTCTCAGTAACCGTGGTGCTTTTCTTCAATGGCTTTGGGGGAGGCGCTTTCTTATTTGTCGAGATAATGCCAGAAATACCAGGAGTAACAATTGAAGATGTAGAAAGTGGTGGTGAATTTTGTTGTTGCTCATTCGAAGTGACACTTGGCCTATATGGAGTTGGTGGTGGTTGGAATGACTTAATATCAACCTGAGGAGAACTCTGTGCTCTAACTGATTCATTAGGATTTGAAACCGCTGATTCTATACTTGGATTACGACTTGGAAGACTTGGACCTGTATTGGTTTGGTGGCTATTCTTCGTGGGAAGTGCCTCAGAAGGACCTCTGAATGGTTTTGGGGGAGGTGCAAAATTCCTATCGATTTCCAACGTATACGTCTTCTTTTGTGGTGGAGGTGTACCATTGACTTCAGAATTGTTGTTTTCCAAAGAAACTGAACTTTTGGAAGCCGATGTAAGAGCCCCTCTATATTTGTGAACTATAGGAGGTGGAAACGACTTTGGGTCAGGTAAGGGTGTCTTGGGCTTTTCTTCCGACGCTTGAGGTTCTGAATTAGCTTCTGTACCAAATGTAGTCGAATAATTTGCTGTTGGATTCGTATTATTTGGAGAGATGTATGAAGAAGGTTGAGCAGGTTGACCTGAAAGGGGTACTCCAGGTTGAAATCCTCCAGGGGGCACAACGGTGGATGCTTCTGGAGGAATAAAGCCAGAGGAGCGAGGGGGTAGGGCTGGAATTGGTCTTCCTGCTGTTGGGGGAACTGGCTGCGAAGCTTGAATGACTTGATTTAAACTAGTTTGTGATGATTGTTGCAGTAATGTTCCTGGAAGAAGTGCAGCTGGACGAGAAAATGACTGCTGTGCACTTGCCTGGTACGGAGGAGGAGAAACTGCAGCAGCTTGATCGGAATTGATCATGGTATGTCCTACTTGGGGTTGAACAGGTTGAAGAGATTGAGCAGGTTGAAAAGGTTGAGCAGGTTGAATAGGTTGAGCAGGTTGAAAAGGTTGTGCAGGTTGAGCAGGTTGAACAGGTTGAGCAGGTCCTTGTGATTGATATGTAGCACTTCCTGGGATGTGAGTTCCATCCGCATCGACGGTTCTTCTTGGAGGTGCCGGGAAAGTCTTAAGTTGTTCGGATCCAGGTTTTGGCATGGGGGTCAGGTAGGAGTATGATCCCGTAGTGTCTTCTCCGGTGGTCGATGTACTTGAAGACTTACCCTTGTGATTGTCGTAAGCACTTTTCCCAGCACTGCCAATTGCCTTTCCACCTTTTCCGATACCTCTAACAGTGGCTTTTCCAGCAGATTTGAACGAATCCTTATGATTGTCCCAAAAAGACATGTTGTGCTGTAATCAAAGTTGCCTACCTATTACTACGCCTTGTTGTAGATCAAGTTGACGTCACGTGTGTACTCACGCGACTTATTAGTCTAGATAGATAACTAAGAGGTAACTCATCAAGCTACCGACTGCAAGGCCCACACTTAAGAAGACCGTGGTAAACCCACCTGCAGCTTCCTTCTCCTCATCGGTGTCACAATATTCTCCAACGACCATAAAGCACGACGTACAAACTTGTCCGTTCGAGATTCCGAAGAGTAGTTGTAATAACAAGTACCACGCATCAGAATTGATAATTGGTCTTGTATCGCCTGCGTTGACGTTACAAGTCAAAAACAATGGAATGAACAAAAACCGACCCAAAGAATATAGTAAGAGGGTCCGAGGACTTTTAATAAGCATGCGAAGTTGAGGAACACCGCACAAAACTCTCCCCAAGAGATCACCCAAATTCCAGATCAAGTATACAAAAGGAATGTATATGTTCTTCTTGAATAATCGATTGGGGTTCTCACGGACAGACTGAACTTTCGAGGCAAACACCGGGAATGCCAAAGTGATGCTGAATGTGAAGAAAATAGCCATGACTATTAAGTTGAGCTTGGACCACAATGTAAGAAATGGAACATGTGTTTTTATTGGGACCACAATGTCTTCTTCATCTTCGAGAATGCCTGTCTCAATATTAATGCTAGGGTCATCGTTGATCTGTTGATAGCTTTTGGCTGCGTATAAATTGACCCAGTATACCAAAGCTATTGCTGAGATTGAAACAACACTGGCAGTGATGTAATAAATAAACACACCCATGTTTTTCTCAACATACTGAGGGATGGCTTGAGCTGGATGGTCACCAATAATCATGATGGAAATGATAAGAGCACATGAAGGCAAAACTCCAGCCACCGCTTGACCCACCATCACTGCATTGGCATAAATGCTTCCCAACACATTGACTATGGCCATGGTACCATTTTGAGCCAAACAGGTGGCTATGGAAGATGCAAACACCAACGACATCAACACGAAGAAGAACAACTTGTCGGGCATCTGTATGAACAAGTCAGAAATGCAAGATATGCTCATTACCAAGAATACCACAATAGTGACTATCATACCCACATTGAGTCTATGATGGTAGTTGACACCCTCTTGTTTCTGTGACAACACATAGTTGAAAACTGTAGATGACACGGTTGATACCGACATCATGGTGGAGGAGTAGATCTTGACGATTCCTGGGGAGTGGGAGAACCTTTCTCCATAGTATTCTGATGCTGAGAGGAAACTGTTGAACGGCCACAAGAGGGCGATTCCCACTAATGTGAAAGTAAAGTACCGAAGCTGGGACAACCTGATGGAGCCAGGCTTGAACACCACTGGATCATACGTGGCCAGCATCGTGAGAAGAAGACCTACTTTATCTTGACAGGTACTTGCAAAGGAAAAAGATGAGACGTGATATCGAAACTGCACGAAGCGAGTTTTTGGTCGCGCGCGTACTCAACTGATAAGAACCGTAACACACTCATCCAGTGTACAGTGCGCGGGGACAATAAGTAATGGGATTTTGGGAGTCGTAGCGAACACGATAATAGGTTTGGGAATTTCTTCCAAAATCCTCCATGTTACGCATTGTATCTGTTTCTTTTGCCCTGTGCCTCCAGTTGTTTATAATGTGTAAAGCAGTCTTGTAAGTTATCTGTTCTACATGTTGTGTGATGCGTGTTTCAAGTTACATAGAGTAAAGTACTAAGACATTCACATGTGATGTGCATTGAGTCTTGAATTGATCGACAATCTTCAAGTTTTTGTTGGAATAGATGATTTGATTGAGTTCTAGTCGGATTGAAAAGCAATCAGTTGACCGTGATATTCTAATGGTCGACAGTAAAATATTTACGCACGCTGGAGTTCCATGGAGCGACCCATTCTGTGGCAACATCGCTAAGTTTAGCTGGCTCAATGGGTGCAGAAATGGTTCCTTTGGCCAATTGTGTAGCGACTTCAGTCAAGAGATCGTGCTCAGAACTCTTGGACAAAGGACCGATTCCAGAACCCAAGACCTGAAGGTTGGTACTTCTCAAATGAGCTGCAGAAAGTGACAACTTGGCATCCCCTGCCATCTGACCAATTTGCACCCAATACAATGGATCATGAGAAACCTTCTTATTCTTGATAAGTTGGTCCAAAAAGTGTTCGCCTGGTTGGCCCCACAAGTAGTCGAGAACGACATCAACACTTTCAAGGAGCTTGGAGGTGGAACTCGAGTCCTCGGTGTAGTCAAGACCAATAACATGGTCAAGAAGTGGCTGAGAGGCCTTGAGCTCCTCGAGTTTCTTGGAGTCTCTTGCAGCACCAATAACAGTGGAGGCTCCATAGATATTCTTAGCTCCTTGGATAGCCAATTGACCTGAAGTACCAGTCACACCTAAAATGAGAATAGTGGCACCTTTACGCAAGTTGGGCACTCTTCCACCCAATGCGAAGACCGAAGACATGAGACCGTTACTCAAGGCAGCAACACGGCCAATGGCATCAGTGTCCAAATTTGGTGGCAATGGGTAAATTTGGGATTTCTTTGTCACCACATATTCCCCGTAGGATCCACCGTCGGGAGTGAAAGTGGTGAAGTACACCAATTGGTCATCAACGTATCCAACACCATCCACCCCGACAAGCTTATCGGAAGTGGAAGCTTTCTGACTGTAATGCGATCCCAATGCTCTACCCTTGACCAAGTGATGGAATCCTACTGCAAGAACCTTTACCAAGGACTCGTCTGATTCTGGGGTCTTTAACAAGGCGTCCTTGTATACTGGGACTTTGGAGCCCGGACTTATCAAAGCGGCCTTGACGTTTCTTAACATGTTTGAAGAAAGGGAATTGAGTATTTTGAATGAATCAACCTTTGATTAGATTGAACAATTTCACTCTGCAAGTACTTGTGAAAGCAGCGTCCGTTCGTTGCCTTAAATAAGGCGTGGGTAGCGATAATAATAGTCTTACAAATCGGAGTGCGTATAAATTTAGTAAGACCTTGGTAAGTGCTATCATGACTAAAATATTACCACAACCACAAAAGGAGAACTGTGGATCAAGTTTGTGGGAATACAATAGGAAAAGGCACACTCGGGAGCAAATTTGAAGCTGTTGGAATTCTTCTCGATAATCAATTACCCTTCACAGTTATGATGTCATTTACTGTGCTGTGAAGTCCCGCTGGGGTAATCGCAGTCCGACATTGCAGTGAGAACCATATTCGTATTAAGTGATGTTTTCAGCCAAAGTTTGAAATTTTGTTACTTGAAGGCAGACAAACCAATAGATTAGGACTTTCAATCAGAAAAGGTTTCGACGTTTCTTTTATTATGGAGTTTAGCTGTATTTTTTTTACTATTAACATTCGCCACAAGGAGGAGTTAATCTTTGTTGATGTCCGGTTTCGATAATTTGCAGTCTATACGCGAAGTAGGTATTTTCATCTCTGTAGTATATGTTATTTCTTCAAAAGAACTTCAGGAATTAAAAAGGATAAGAGATTTCTTTGCAGTTAGATAATGAAGAAAGAGGTTCGAAATAAACCTTCAATTTTAGTATTCTTTTACATTAATGATGCTTTCATTTGACTATATACAGTGAGAATCTAAGCAGGACACTCGTTTCTGACATCCAAGACATATTTTCTTAAGATGTTCTTTGCTGTGCTTTTGGCAAGCTTTTCAACAGGAGTCTTTGTCATCTTGCTCAATATTCTAGTTCTCTCATCTTCGAACTCCTTGGTCATATACTTCTCATAAATGGTGTTGAAATTGGCTCTTCTTCTTTCAATTTCGCTAATTTCATTGGTATCAGCATTGAGTTGTAAATCAACAATTGGCTCAGTTGATGGCCAGGATTGAATACCATATTTTTCCTTGATGCGATTGACTTCTGATATTAATTTTGATTGCTCCTCAGAATTGGACTCTTTTTGGAATCTTCCGACCAACTTGTCCAATAATCTCAAATCTTCAACCTTAGTTATGGTATTCTCGACATTCTGACTATTTTGAATGGAAGCTGCAGTCTTTTCTAACTCTTCCTGTTGTAATCTGTCCTTTGCCATAGTTTCGTACAAGGCAAACTGTTGACCCTTATTCACTTTGACCTCTGCAATAGCAAAAGTCTTTTTGGTGGATATTCTTGGGATGGACTCAATTCTTACCACATCTCCTTCTTTACAGATGTTTCCTTCATCGTGGACCAAATAATCCTTTCTCTTGATCACTTCTTTGTGGATTCTTTTGTCATAGACTTTTCCTTGAACCCTAACCTTGACGGTTTTGGCCATTTTACCTTGGGAAACCACAAGTCCCACCAAGTTTAACTTTGCCATACTGGAGTGATTTGAATCATGTACTCAAAAGTGAAAATTTTGGTTGAGGAACAAGTTTTGCGTGCGTCAACCATTTAAAGAAATTATCACGTGATGTGATTTGACATCTTCCTCTGTATACGTTCAGTTGAAATAGAACTTGAGTCAAAGTTAATCACATAATTTCGTGTAGATATATAACTTTATTCTTATCGGTTGATTTTGGAACTTATTCAGGTTTCGATCGAAAAAGAAGCTTCTTTGTTCGATATCTGTTTCCCGATGAGAAAAAAATGTTATAGTCTTCAGTATAACAACATGATGGAGATATTATGCCAATCATGTAGGAAGGAACCGGATACAATTTTGAGCTTCATTCTAGCTACGAAAAAGAAAAACCCTAGCATTAGGCCATTTTACTTGTAGTTTTTCGTTAGGAGGCAAAATCTCAGTGCATATATTTTATTTATTGATTTCGTTCAAGACTCTCTCTAATTTCGAGACCAAAGATTGGTTCTCTTCCGAAGTTCCAATTGAAACCCGTAATGCACCCGTGCAATTTAATTCAGTTCCTCTGAACCTCACGACCACTTCTTCCGTGGTTGCCAATGTTTCATAAAGTTTCTTGGCTACAGTGTTTGATGGTTGGCCATTTTTGTCCAAAATCTCAATCAATATAAAGTTGGCATCAAGTCCTCCCAAATTTTTACCCACATATTTCATACTGAGCAAATTGTGAAGTAAGATATCTCTCTGTTCAATTATTCTTGACACATTCGCATACATTTCTTTAAGCCCATCACTTTCATCCGTAGCTCTCAAAGCAACATCCGAAGTCAAAGAAGAAATATTGTAAGGATATTTCATCGAGTTCAAATAATACGATAATTGTGTACTGGAGAAGGTGATACCCAATCTGATCCCAGCAAGCCCAAAAGATTTGGATAGTGTTTGTAATACAACCAAGTTCGGATACTGGGTAACCAAGGTACTTACTGATGGACTGCTTGGATCCGATTCTTGGAATGTGAAATCCACGTATGCTTCATCGATTACGACCAAACCATTCCAGTCAACGGACAACAATTTTATGATGTCCTCCACATTGAGTAGCTTACCAGTTGGATTACCTGGTGAAGTGAGGTATATGAGTTTGATAGAAGAGTCTGCTTTAATGGTTTTGACCACAGCGTCAACATCAATTTCGAATGATGGAGCAAGTAGAGGGACATTGACCACCTCCACGTCATTAATAGTGGCACAAATACCATACATCCCATAGGTAGGAGGACATGTTAAGAGCTTATCCTTTCCCGGAGCACAAACACATCTCAAAAGCATGTCGATGCTTTCATCGGATCCCACTCCAAGACACAAATTTTCAGGGGTCAATGGCAGACCTTGGGAAAATTTGTTGGGCTTCGAGTTTCTGAATTGAACAATTTGCTGCTTCAAGTCTAATTGATGTGGGTCTGGGTACCTGTTGAGTTCCAACTTGTGTTCCTCCTCCCTCACAACTGATAATGAGGGCCCATGTGTGTTCTCGTTGGCATCAAGCAAGATTCCAGTCTTGTAGTCATCTCTGGCACATCTGTAGGGCTGCAACCCCAAGATATTTGGTCTGACAACGGCTTTGATATCAAACATATGTTACTTCGATTGTAAGACAATACTGAACTGAAAATCAAACTGAAAATGATGAGTCCTTGAATTCGCTTATCTGATGACTCACGCGCGCTTGGCTGCAATCAGAATGAGTGAAGTGCGTATGGAGGCTCCGAGGATTAATAGGTTTTCAAAGAATTGAATAGGGCAGCAGTATTGGGTTACTAGAATGAAGAAGCATTTGAATTAATGAAGAAAATTCGTACCCAGAGGAGTGCTAACAAATTCTGCTATTAGGGGTTTCAATGTTGTGGAACCTATTGCAGGAAGTGAGAAATCGACCTTAGAGTCGAGCGAGTGAGCACTTGAGTTGTGATTCAACATGACAGAGTTCAAGAGTTTTTACAACGAAAACGGTTTTGGAATGAACAAGATTCAAGAAGAAATGTCATTCTCCCCCATGACTTATACATGTGTTACACACAGTCAATTGGTTGGGTTTTAACTGAATATACCAATCGTGTGAGAAACATGATTTGAAGAATTAGAACAGCGACCACACTATCCAAGAGCATATAGGTTAACTTTTCTTAAAAATTGGAGTGAAAGAACTCCTTGCTTAACTCACTCAAACTAGATTGCAATAATCTTTGCTTAAAAGTTCTTCATTCGGAGTCAAGAATATCAAGTGATATGGCCATTTATCGTAGATCGGGCTCACCCTCTTTCGTGGATGTAAATTACGTAATTCCTGACTCAGCGAACTCTTTCAGCCCGCGCTATGGGACAGAAAACAGACAGCACATCAAACGATCAAGAGTTACGTTGGAGTTGCCTATTTGAACAGGAAGTAACCGCGTCATTTTCATTACAAGCGGCTCGTCATGAACATTTCCATCAACTACGACACCAATTCCAAAAAGTTGCTGATCCCTCCACAAGCAGCTGCGGTCGTGCCGCAGCTTGCATTGGAGATCAGTCAACTCAATACCTTGACTGGCGAATACATAGCATGTGGAGCTGACGTACCTCCACCAGCCACGGTTGAAAACTTTAACAAGGACTTGTCAAAGATGATAAAAAAGTTATACGAAGGAGGAGTGCAGGCGTTCAAAGCGGAAAAGTATGGCGAAGCTGTAAAGCAGTTATCAGTCGGTATAGAAATGATCGCCAGAAGGCACAAGTTCGAATCTTTTCAAGGAACCTTGCAAGAACTTAGTTTGTTCTTAATGAGTCGTGCTGACTCTTATTTGAAGACCAAGCAGCCTTTGAAGGCATTCAACGACGCAGATATGTTGATTGGAATGATGATGTGTACTCCAGAAAACTTTTTGAGAAGAGGAGTAGCAAACTTCTTCTTGGGAAATTATGAAGATGCTAGAGCTGACTACCAAAGAGGATTATCCTTCGACGAAAATAACGAAAGATTACAAACAGAATTGGAAATATGCTTGGACAAAATTTTAGAAGAGAACGGGGATTATCTTTAAACTAATTTGTCTACTGATGTCATCAATATAAGACGCATCAATATCTAATAATGTAGGTGAGGTTTTTACTGACTTCATTTGTGTAATGACTGGTTACTGATGAGTTTTACAACGATTTTGAATTTGGACATGCCACCAGCCAAATTAAATTTTGTGACTAAACCGATTTGTAGTAATAAGAACTGTAGAAATAGTGTCTGAAATTCCTATAATAAATAGGGACGGTGGGGTATATACTTTGATGTGAATTAATGTGCAATCATAAATATATATTTGATATCATTCCAGTTAACTTTGGACTATCTCACATTCCTTTTCAATTACTTAATTTTGGGTATTCATGTCAAATAGATGATTCTAGTTAAGTATTCGTAGTTGTTAAAAGATTCATAAAAGTACCTGTATACCTATATAAGTACATATCTGCTCATTCAGATATACATGTCTGCACTATAATGGATACGAATATGTTAGAAATACACACCATTTGTGATTCGAAAACATGCGCTTATATCTTGGTTATTTCAAGGCGTATTATTTACGAACGATGCAATACAGACAGTTGCGAAAAATTGAAATGTATAGAAAATCTAATCAGTATCTGTTCGAACAATGAAAGGATACTGCCGAGGAAATTTGGATTTCTAAGCATTTTACAACGAAGAGAATATGGATCAATTGAAATAGATTAATAACTACTAGAGGTGCTCATCGAGTCACGTTTAGAGGCAATTAAGAGAATGTTTAACACAAGTTTTTACTTGTTTCTCAGTAATAGACTCAACTACCTCCAAAATACGGGCGAAAAAGTCTTCACGTAGTATAACTCGGCCCTTATTCAAACGCACATCCAAAAGTTGCCAAAATTCTTCAATTGGGTTAAGATCTGCAGAGTGTGGGGGAAGGTAGAGATGTCTATATCCACGTTCTTGGATGATGCGCATTGCACCTGGATTTCTGTGAATGCTTGCATTGTCCATAACTATATAACAATTCTTTAAAGTTGGAATTGTATCAAGCTCATTCATAACATCGAGAATGAACTTTTCATATTGTTCAGTGATGGGTTCTGTTGTCTGTTCATCCTGTTCATCCTGTTCATCCTGTTCATCCTGTTCATCCCGGTATTTTTTTGGTTCCAATTTTTTATTTTGAGTAGTTAGGTATGACTTTTTGAAACCAATTTGAACAGAACCAACAGCGGAAATTGCCCCGAAAACTTCCACTTGATTTTTCCAGGTCTTAATAACTGGCGTCACTCCTCTTGGAGCCCATCCTCTCTTACGTTGTTTATTTAATTCGACTCTAGCTTCACCAACAAACACGCAATTCTCCATATAATTGACATTACATGCGCGGATATGCTTGAGAAAATCATATCTCTGTTCGATTTTCAGAACAGTCTTCTTGCCGGCTTTTTCACGGACAGGATACTTAATGGAAAGGCAGCATTCCTCTCTGGCGAAACGAGAGAGTGTGGATTTGCTTATATGCATACCTTCAAATTGCGACTGCAAGCTTTCCATCATATCCTCCAAACGAATGTTGGGGTCCTTTTCGGCTAATTTGAGAAGGTGTTCCTTATGTACTTCTCCCAATGAACCATACTTTGGTCCACCTTTGTTTCGAGGATCAGGTATATACTCGGAATCTGACGCTCTGAATTCTCTAACCCATCTTTGAGCTACACCCGGTGTAATATCAGTTTCGCGAGCTACTGCTGCAACGCTTGAGCCTATCCTGTCATACCATACGTCAAAAAAGTGCACTT
The DNA here is from genome assembly GCA_030582495.1 of Suhomyces terraborum. Lineage (NCBI taxonomy): Eukaryota > Fungi > Ascomycota > Pichiomycetes > Serinales > Debaryomycetaceae > Suhomyces > Suhomyces terraborum. The sequence goes on along the minus strand of JAKTXJ010000029.1, from coordinate 101,835 downwards.
TTTCCTTTTCAGAGTAGGTACGACGTGGTCTAGTAGAGGTCGTGGTAGATTTCTTCTTTGATTTATTCAATTGAAGCTGTGTCTCAAACTCCTGATCCTTGCGCTCAATTTCTTCCTCCTCACTCTCAGGGACCTTACTTTCAATATCATTACTTTTAGATACCTTACTTTCGAATTGAACACTTTCGATTTCATAACTCTCATTTTCATAACTCTCATTTTCATCACTCTCATTTTCATCACTCTGACTATCATCACTCTGACTATCATCCCTCTGACTATCATCACTCTGATTACCATAACTTACGGTTTCATCACTGTAATTTTCATTACTTTCGGTTTCATCACTTCCGGATTCTTCGACTTCAACTTTCTTTGTCTCAGAGCTTCTAGGGTAATTGTGACTAACAGGACCCTCTACTGGGTGCTTATCGCTGCTACCCACTTCTTCAACTATTGAACGCTTGTTCTCAATTACAGGTGAGTCACCAATAATTTTGTTAGCAAGAGAAGTCATATTCAAGTGAAAGAAGAAGTGTGCTATACTTTTTGACTGAGAAATCTATCCCCTGAAGCCCCTTTATACCCTCAACATCACGAGCAGTTTCAGAAAACTGTCATCTATTCGCGCTCAAACCCTAGGTGCGTTAGAAGCATCGATTAAGAAGTGCGCTATTATTTGTAGAAGCAAATATTCTGCTAGATGACGCACATCCCTAATGAGTTACGGTGACAACTATTGAAAGTGTGTAAGAAAAGTAAATATAGAACTGCTAGGGTAACCTGTTTGCTAGTGATCTTGTTGGACTTTAATTCCCTAAGGTATTGTATCTTCCTTGGCCCAGATATATTGCACACCTCATATTATTCGATAGGATCTTGCTTGGAAAGTTTCTTTTGTGGTTCCAATACAGTATCAAGTAATTGATCATAACCACTCCATCTGTGCTACAATTGGTAGCTTAAACAGCTGATCACAACTAACAGAGTTACCACACCTGTAGAAATTCTTAAGCCTTTTGTTACATGGGGGTCCATATTCCAGTAATTCACATCCTGGTGAACTGATACATAACACGTGCCATATGGTCCAAAGTCCGACTTCTTTCCACATTCATCTCGTTGTCCATACGTCATGAAACGCTTTTATCACAAATTTGCATAGTACAATCTTGTGAGCTGAATGTGAATAAGATTCCACTAATTCCGACATTCGCGCTATTGTTGCCTTAAAAGTTGGTCTTGCAACTTTTTCAGACAAACAAACGTTTCGCAACCCCCTAGTGAAGTCACGTGTGGTGCTTGATATGAATCTTGTATCAGTTGAAATCAACAGCCAACGATATGGCGACATCCCAGGACTACCAGATAGTATACCTATCGTCTTCCGATGATGACGATGATTTTGGCGTCTATTCGAATGCAAAAAGACCGGTGAACGGACATTCTAACGTATCCAAGTCCAATTCAGCACAAGCTCCATCGCCATCAGGGGTGCTAACACCAGCGTCAAATGCCTCCGAGAAAAACCAAGAGGGAGATACAAACGAATACCAAGTTCCGAAAACTGACGTTGTGTACGAATTCAATCCCATTGATAGAGGAGAAATGACAAGAAAAATCTCAAAGTATTGGGAATCATCGACCTCACCTTTTCCCTCACCTCACGGTGATCAATCTTACAGATTGACCGGTTCCGATTCGCCTCAGAGTGTTGGAGAACTCAGCAAGCGGAATCGCTTGGATTCGCTCTACAATTCTAGCATCAGTCCTACAGTTAAAGTAGCGAAACCTACAATCCCCAATTTCAACCCACATTCATCATTTTTGCAAGATAAACTCGATCCTAGTTCACGTCGCCGACCATCAGACTCAATTGAAAACACCAGTAACAACAAAAGTATCGAAGTCATCAATTTATCTGATGAGGAGGATTCTGCGACTCCCACTGTCGCTGGAAAGGTACGATCACCGGCCACCAATAGGAACACAGAACATGAAAACAAGCCTGAAAGCATTCAATCTCCCGAAGACCCAATAGAGGATTCTGATGATGAACTTCAAATTATAGACGAGAAAGAAGCTTCGGCTCGTACGCAGTTCAAACCAACTTCATTCACTAGCCAACCTCAATCAGTATTCAATCAACCTGCCCCCGTTGTGCACGTACATGACCCAACGCAGTCTAACTTGCAAGTCCAACAAAATCAATTGTTGCAAAGATATCAACTGCAGATGAATTTTTTGAATACTGTTAATGCCACAAACTCTGCGCTAGATCATGATCTATCGGGGATGCACGTCATGTTACAGAAGGCAAATCGAGCTATTGAACATTTGTTAGGTAGACTCCAAGAGTCAGTAAGTTCTGTCGTAAGAAAACAGTTCGATGACGAACTAACGAAACAAAAAGTTGAACACCATAAATGGCAAAGACAGATTGAGAATCGAATGGAAATACTTCGCACGAACAAGCGTAGGGCTCAAAAGATAACCTACGATATGGACTCCATAAGACATCAATTAGTTCAAATCCAAAGAGCTCGCCAAAACGAGATGGTCGCACAACAATTCAGACCAATTTATGCCCAGTCACAAGAAACCATGAACAGATACCCTGTAAACCTCAATGATCAACCAGTATATTCAGACTTCAGACAGAATTCCGATCTTGCAGATCTTCAAAGTTTGCTTGACAACATCAGACCGGATGAAGAACTTGACGATGGATTGGATCAAACTCCTAGCGATCTTGCTATCAATCTTATGAAGCATCAAAAAATGGGGTTAGCTTGGCTCGTGCGCATGGAGCAATCAACATCAAAAGGAGGTATTTTGGCCGATGATATGGGTCTTGGGAAAACTGTTCAGGCTATCGCACTTATGGTCTCTAATAAGGCAGCAGAAAATGAATGTCCGACCACTCTAATCATTGCACCTGTTTCTTTATTGAGACAATGGGCAGCAGAAATTAGATCAAAACTCAAAATTGAACAAGCAATGAAGGTGATAGTATATCACGATATTGAAAAGAAGAAAATTTCGACTTTCAAAGACATGAAAAATTATGATGTTGTGCTCACTTCATATGGTACATTATCATCAGAATGGAAAAAGCATTTCAAAGAGACACTTGAAGAAAATGCTTCAAACAAAGATACACCAATTTCATCTTTCATGCCGAATCCCAGTGATGGTGGGAAATCATATGAATCACCTTTTTTTTGTAAAAATTCGAGGTTTCATAGAGTTATACTCGATGAAGCTCAAAACATCAAGAACAAAACTGCCCTTTCCTCAAAATCAGTAAGTTACTTGAAAGCTGAGTTCAGACTTTGTCTTTCAGGTACACCTATGCAAAATAATGTCGATGAACTTTTTCCGATCTTGAGGTTTTTAAAGATAAGGCCATACAATAATGAAATAAAGTTTAAACAGGATATATCAGTTCCGTTAAAAGCAAAAGCAGGAATTGACCAATTTGAACAAGACAATAGTTTACGAAAATTACGAGCATTACTAAAGGCTATTCTTCTCAGAAGAAGAAAGGATTCTCTTATTGATGGGAAACCAATCCTCAATTTGCCAGAAAAGCATGTTATTTCTGATTACGTTGAAATGAAAATTACAGAGAAGAAATATTATCAATCATTAGAAATAGGAATCAAAGAGAAGGCACAGAAAATGTTGAACGAAACAGGTAAGCATAATATATCTGGAATTTTGACATTGTTATTAAGATTAAGACAAGCTTGTTGTCATTGGTTTTTGGTGGAGATTGGAGAATTGAGAGCTGGTAAATCACATAAAGTAACAGATAAATCTCCCAAAGATTGGAGGAAACTTTTTTCCATTGCCAGTTCTTTAGACCCCCAGATTGTATCAAGAATTAAAGCATTAGATCAATCTTCCAAAAACAAGAGTGGAATTGAAGATAAATCGGACATTAATACTGAAAAATTATCAGATTCCAAACCCGAATCTGAATTTGATGCGGGTTCCGAAGCTGAATTTCAACCAAAAGAAAGGCCCAAACATGATTACGAAAGTCATTCTGAGAAAGAGAAAATAGAAAATTTGGAGCTGGAAACTCATACTTGGCCCATCACTGGGGGTGTGAGAGCTATTGAATCAAAAGTCGAACCGAATGATGACAGCAAGTCTAACTCTCGAACTGAAGCTAATTATAGCCCCTTTGAGATTTCAGACAGAGTAACTTTTGATACTATTAAAAAGGAAAATCAAGTGAATCCAATCCATGATGCCGGTGAGAAAATTGAAAAGATCGATGGTATATTTTCTGATAATGATTTGGAAGATAATTTGAAATCAAATTTGATAATACGCTCAAATGAGTCAGTATTCAAATCAGAGGATGAAGCAAAGAATGACATTAGAGATAGGGATCACGATGTGAAAAATGATAATTCAGAGAATAACGATCGAAAGGTGATCGCTATGGGAAGCAAGAGCGACTTCAATGAAACTAGTGTACCTAAGACCTCTTCTCCTGAAGTACAACTAATTTTGGTCAAAGAGGAAAAGTTTGATACTGTTGAGCCTCATGACACGATTTCTCTAAAGCGAGTAAATGACAGATTTTCTGACATCGATCCTTCACAAAGAAAGAATAAAATACTGCAAAATGAATCATCCCTAGTGCCCGAGACTCAAGAAAATAAAGCTTCGATAGTTCCTACTCATGAATCTGAAGATAATTCAGATGGAAAATCAGAGCAAGTGGAACAAAATGATTATCCAGAGGTAATCGAAATTGAAGAAGAAGAGGATCAATTTGATCATAATGAAGAGGTTGAAGTTGACGAGTCTTCCAAAAATGGATCTTTGCTTAGTAATATGAACGAAAGATACTTCGAGATCTCCAAGAATGCATACCAAACTGATCGAAAGAGTCATGTCCTTGATGCTATATCGAATATCTCAATAGAGAGCGATAATAATGACGAATCTTTCAAGCAACAAGAAGATATGTTGACATGCCCAATATGTTATAATATCTTGACGTTCTCAGATTCAATTGCCATCTTTCCACAATGTGGACATATGATTTGTGAGTCTTGCGTTGATATATTCTTTGAGGATCATTCCACTGATGATGAAAGTGGAAAACTGGCAAATTGTGTTGAATGTAATGCTAAGGTACATGCCAATGACATAATTGACTATGAAATTTTTCAAAAAGTACATCAGGAAGGATTCGATTATCCCAAGTTAAGAGCATTTTACAAAAATAGCGAGAGTGCTTCGGTGCCTCGCAATATTGATCTAATTGCGGAACTAGTGAGAAAGGAAGGAGGTTTTAACTTGTCTGCGAAAATGGCGAAGACTGTTGAGCTCATAAAGGAGATAACGTCCAAGCTGAAGGATGAGAAGATTATCATATTCTCACAGTTTACACTTCTATTTGATTTGATCAAGATTCCACTCGAAACGGAAAGCATGAAGTTTCTTCGATATGATGGATCGATGAGCATGGAAGCGAGAAATGATACAATCAATAAATTTTACCAAGGTGATACGAGGGTGCTTTTATTGTCGTTAAGAGCCGGAAATACTGGATTGACTTTGACTTGTGCTTCACATGTGATCATCTTAGATCCATTTTGGAATCCATTTGTGGAAGAACAGGCAATGGATAGAGCTTACCGTATTGGTCAAGAAAGAGAAGTTTATGTCCACAGAATTTTGATTTCTGGAACGGTAGAGAACAGAATCATGGAATTACAAGATCGAAAGAAAGAATTGGTGAATGCTGCGCTTGATGAAAAGGGAATGAAGTCAGTTTCAAGTTTGGGAAGACAAGAATTGGGTTTCTTGTTTGGTTTGAACAAATTATCAGAGGAATGAAGATTATGATAATGCAAAGGTATATTCTATTTATTGAATTATTTACTGCCTGAACTTTTTAACCTTCGCCATATTTCTAGACCAATCTTTCTCAGTAATCAAAGACTCCTCACTTAAGCCCAAGTTAGCTATCATAATGATTTCAAAATCAACACTGTACTTAGATAGCGATTTGCAAAGGTACGTGATTTGAAGTATCAAACCATCTTTTCTCGATTGAATCTCGAAATCATCTTCCCCTTCAGATTCATTGGGCTTCAATATTTCCGGTAAATAAAGATTCAACTCATCTGATAATTGATTTGCTAAATTCCTGATAAATTGATTCACGAGAATATTATCCTCTTCTGATTCTGTTTGTGCTGAGCTGGTCGGACTGAAAATCGCGTAATATATGGACAAAGAATTGAAAATAAATTCTCTGTATATTTCGATGTAACGCTTCATGTAAGTCAACTTATTAAATTTGATCAATGGCTTCAAATTTGATAACTCATTGAGGATAAACTTGAATCTCGATTGTAAGAATATAATTTTAAGGAACTTGTCTTTCGCAGCTTTATCACCAGAAGCTTTGGATTCATTGTCTGTAGTTTTTGACAACCCATACAACCCAATTGCAGGATCCCCATGAAGTTTATTCAAAATTTGGAAAATTTTGAGTATGCTATTTTGACGCAAGTTTGTATTGAGTAATTTAATCAATCCCTTGATCATGGACTTCAATTCTGTTACCACTTGTTCATGAATCTTCTGAAATATCACGAGTTTTGGAAACCTTATCACCAATCCTTGTACTAGAATAGATATTTCAATAGCTTCCAGGTAGTTTCCTTGCATTATACACAACTTACACAACGCAGGTAACTCCAAGTAGTCAAGCAAAGAGTCAATGTTGGATAAGATTGTGTTGGAGGATTTGATCGAGGTCCCAAATTTTTCATTGAGAGATACTTGAAACTTGTTTGGCTGGTTTTCAAATGTTTCAAGCATCCGATCCAATTCTTGTTTATAGTCATCTTTGATGGTTGTGTCAATCGAATGCAAGTCTCCACTTATATCGATGATCAAGTCTTTGTTATTATTCGTTATCAGTGACAATTCCACATTGATTTCTCGTTGTCTCAGATCTAGCTCCGCAATCACTTCAATTAACGTTGGCTTATGCTTGCTGGTGGTGGCATCGTTGGTGGTGGTGGTGGTATAAATTTCTGTGGATAACAATTCATCGTTGATTAAAAGCTCCAGGAGGAACTTTTCACTCTGTTCACGAAGTATCTTATCGTATTGTAATGTTTGTTGACTATCAGAGTCCAACGAGGACACTAACGTGTCAAGTAGAATATCGGACATGGCCTGGAGAATGTGATCTGGCTCTTTCTTGATAGTGCGACAAAGTTTGTGATACGCTCACTCTCAGAGTGGATACTGTACAGACACTAACTTCGTGATCTATGATGTATTCATATCATTGATACAAGTCATGATTACGATCTAATTCGCTTGAGAATCACCAGTAACTGTATGAAATCTGAAAGGATAATTTTGAAGCTTGTTTAAAAGGTATTAAGCCTGAAAATACTGGCTTCGTCCATATAGTATCTACAATGTCGCACAAATGTCGTATTAATAAGTTACGAGCAATACTGTAGCCATTACGATTCTGAAGACCTATTGCGTCGGGTAAGAAGTTGTTAAAACTTGAAATCCCCGAATGTTTGCATCGAATTTTCATATGCAAAGAAACCAAGAAGAGTCTCTGTATAAAAGTTAGCAATATTCACTATATATTTCAATCCAATACACTCACTTGTATGTTTATCACCGGTGGAAGCACGACTCCGAGCGCCTTTCACCGCCAATTCGACCACGATAATTAGCTTCATCACTCCTATCACACCCTCCGATAATCAATATGGAAGGATTGTACTTCAATGTCAATAACGGCTACCTTGAAGGTGTCGTTAGAGGTTACAAAAGTGGTCTTTTACGTTCTCCTCAATACGTCAACTTGACCCAATGTGAATCCCTTGATGACTTGAAGCTTCAGTTAGCTTCAACTGACTACGGTAACTTCTTGGGATCATATTCTGGACCTCTTTCAACCAGCATTATTCAAAAGAACTTGTCTAAAAAGCTTTATCAACAGTTCCAGTACTTGAAGGCCAATTCTTCAGGCACCTTGACCAAGTTCTTGGACTTCATAAGCTACGGTTACATGATTGACAACGTTTCCTTAATGATCACAGGCACCTTGCACGAGAGAGACAGAAACGAGATTTTGTCCAAGTGTCACCCATTGGGAATGTTCGACACATTGCCCACGTTGTCAATTGCTACCGATATCGAAAGTTTGTATAACACTGTTTTGATTGATACTCCATTGGCGCTGTTCTTCAAGGATTGTTTAACCCCAGATGATTTGGATGATTTAAACATTGAAATCATCAGAAATAAGTTGTACAAGAACTACTTAGACGCCTTCATCATTTTCATTGAAAACGAGTTCACTGGTCCTGATAAGGAAATTATGTTGAGATTGTTAAACTTTGAAGCTGATAAGAGAGTCATCAACATCACTCTTAACTCTTTGGGTAATCCAGAATTGTCTTCTGAAGATAAGTTGAGCTTATTCCCAAACTACGGTAAGTTGTATCCTACCTACCACAATGAATTGTCTCTGATTGAGGAAATTGAACCATTGAAAAACATTGTTAGTACCGTGGGAGAGTACTCGGAAATTTTCAGTGAATCCGGTGATGGAAAGAACCTAGAGGATTGGTTCTACTTGTTGGAGATGAAATATTGCAAGAACGCCTTTACCCAACAATTCACCTTGTCAACTGTCTGGGCCTGGTTGAGATCAAAGGAACAAGAAATCAGAAACGTCACCTGGATTGCTGAATGTATCGCTCAAAATCAAAAGAACAGGATTGACTCTTACATTTGTGTCTAATTGTGTTTTAGACATCAATTTTTAATAAGACATAATTTGAAAATTGTTCCAATTGTTGATGTGTCCAAGGACCATCAAAATTAATATTGAATCGTCAGCGCACATTTTGTTTATTTCTCTTATATAACCATTAAATTAAGCATTAGTATTGAGTCGTAGATTTGATTGACATTGAATTGTATTCCAATTTATGATATTTACAAGAATAATGGAACATCCAAATCATTATCTTTCTGTCCGTCATATTTTCCACCTGTTTCTATTGTGCCGATCTTTCGTTTTCTTGTAATGTTCGAAGTGACCTTACGATCATCAACGTTAGAGGGAGAATTTTTGAACAATGCATAAGAAAGCTGGGGTCTCTGTTGTTCCATTTCCTTACCAAGATCAGGATATTCCTCCTGTATGTTCTTGTCCTTACTCGATAGATCATTAACATAGTCATAACTTTCGTCATCAAATATGTTGTTAATTGTTTTAGCAGTAGCGACTTGATCATGTTGAAAATCTGTGTCCATGGAGCTTGAAAGCTCAAGATGATGGAAAGTGATCAAAGTTCCCGCGTAGGTAGGTAAATTCATGTTTTTGCAAAGTAATTGAATGGAGAGCACGCCATTCAAATCTTTCAATATTTTGCATTTAGAAGATAGCTTGACTGCACGGGATATTTTTATAAAATTGGCGAAGTTGAAACATGAAATAAGCGAGGTGTTGATGGGAATCATGTTGTATTTGTTAGTTGGATCTTTTCCGTACAATATTAATTTTTCCAATATCGTACGTTCGCTGGGATATATGAGCTTCAGATGGCCAAGGGGACCTCGAGAAATGAAATTGAGTTGAGTGTTTGTGAATCGAATTTTTGCATTGGACGCTTTTTTGGAATTTCCGAGCGTACTAATTTCGTTCGACAAGTATATGTAGAGTTCAACAGTGTTGATATGCTGAAGATCCGCTAGGAGATTTGCGAAAACGTCGCTTTTCAAGATTAGTTCAGACTGGATTCCGTTATGATCGATGATGAGATGCTCCTCGTGATCGACTTGATCTTGTGAATCGTATGGATATGAGAAGTCTGTGTAAAATGTGAGGAATTCCAACTTTTCACTCATAAGATTATCTTCGAATTCGATTACCAATGGGTTTCCCTCGCCGCGATAGGTAAAGTAACAAGTGACTCCGTCTGACGGAGCGGCAGCCGAGTGGTTCTGGTTAGCCTTCAGCCTGAAAGGCGCCGACGAAGCCGCCACCGAAGCAAACGCATCGCTGATTAGGGCCACATCAACGCCCAACCGCATTTCTGAGGGCGCGACTTCGTCCTGGGACAGTATCACTTCGTCTTCGTCATTTCGTACAAGAAAGTTGTACTGGGAGAAGAGCGACGGGTCGATGTTCAACTGCACGTTGCTGACGTTGTTATACTCTGAATAAACAATGATGCCCGAGGGCTTGATGATCATCAATGCCTGGGGGTTGAGGGTGGTGATGGCACCAAACACGTCTGCCAAATGAGACACCTGCGACGTGCATGCGGTGAACAGCACCGAATATGTGGGGTCCGGGGGATTGTGCGCCAGCAAGAGTTCAGGAATGGCCACCTCCGGTTCGACATCGGAGTCTTGGCTGTTTTGGCTCACAAATAGCCCGGACATGGTGCAAGTAAGAGGATGGGAGACCAGTGGGTGCGAGATATATGGACGCGCGGAGTCGTGTGAAGATAGGGAAGATGGAGGAAGCGAGCTTGATAGTTGGGAACCGAGCGGAGGAGGGAAACAAGCAAGAAACAGAGAAGAGAGTAGGAAAGTGAGTAGAGATGTGTGGAGTGAATTGCATTAAAGAGTGCGCAGCGTGGATGCTTTGTAGGGGGATATCAAAGAGCTGAGCCCTAGTACAGTCATAATTATGTGTATTTAGCTCCTGGTTGATACAAGGTGTCAACGTATGCTCTCCACTCCAACACTAGCGAGGGTGATCTTTTGTGTGACAACTACACCCCAGCAGCCCTGGTGTGGAGCAAACCTTGTCCCATAACCTGGCAAGGCTCTAGTACAGAGAGTGGTACTTCTACCGGAGTTAGCAACTTGGTGAACTTCACTCGTAGTCCATGAGAGGCTCCCAGTATTTGTACCAAGCTTCGTACATATTCAAGAAAAGGCTTGGGTTTTGATCGGTGGACCTCCTTCGCACAAGGTTTCTTCTCTGCGTTCGTGAGCTGTCAAATTACATCACGCTAACCTACCGAATTGCGCCCCACCATTGGGTCGGGTTCTGCGAACATACAAATACCGTTGAGCATTCGGTTGTTTAGCATGCTTTTTGGCTACTAGCACTATTAGCTAGGTACAACTGTAGCAGTTGCAGACACTTACAAGAGATGCCGAGGCTTTGGTGCAAGGCTGTTTCAAGATCCTTGGCTAAAACCCGTGCGAATGTTCTCTGGAGTCCACATTAGAGTTTATACCTATTCGTGGGCAACGGTTCGCTTGCCATCAGCCAAGTGCTTGATGGCACATTCGAACGGGTCCATTCGCCCCTTGAAATAACAGAGCTGCTCTCCAGCAGAAGTGCTAGGCTTGCTATGAGAAATGCACACCGTGGTATGCAGCAGCGGAACTTCATCTGGCCCTGCACAGAGTAGCGAGACGCATAACAATTGCTTCGATTCGAGTCCTTAATTATCAACAGTAAGAACTGCTGACGGTAGTGGGGTGGTGTTCACCCCACCCCTTGTCCACGTCCACCCCCAGCTCTTCGCCTCATGGTTCCTGCATTACGCAATTCGAGGTCGGTGGCTCAATGAAATTGTCACCACTAGCGATTCACGGCTCGCGACATACAAGACGTGCAATATGTTCCAAGATCTACAGCTCGCAATTTGCCAAGAAACATGTTAGTCATACTTCTGTTTGGCAAATCCCTGTGTGTATAGCATCGTATGTCCTTCTAGTATTCTATAGTAGCCCATACAGATCTGGAAGGGACCTAGGTGGTAGTTCCGGCCAATTAGAACACGCTTTAAGGACCGGTTCTGCTTATGCTAATGGCAACAGCAGTCTGAGCCTTGTAGATCGTTGCGTCAGCATGCAGGACGGCTGCTGTTTTCTATCCATGTACAGAAACCTGGAGCCCATACCTGTTTTATCTTTATGTCCAATACTACAAACACAACAGACCAATAATGGCATGGGATCAGTTACTGGTACGTATCACCCATATGAGCTTCGGACGGGACCCGGAATGCTAGAAGGAACTGCTTCGACCCAAAGCGACGGGACATCCGTCGCTGGAACCCCCCGGGGCTGTTGCTCATCAACCGATGTCCCTCACTCCTTAGATAAACATGACTAACGTCTAGATGGAAAAGGCCCACATAGCGTACGCTTGCGTGGGTATCTTCAGTACCATCTTCTCGCTCCTTTCACTTTTTGTCAAAGAAAGGTTGTACATCGGTGAAGCTACCGTGGCTACGGTCGCTGGGCTTATCTTAGGTCCACACTGTTTGAATTGGTTTAATCCTCTTTCATGGGGAAATGCCGAGTACATCACTTTGGAAATATGTCGGATAGTGTTGTGTATCCAAATCGTGGCCGTGGCGGTAGAATTGCCACGGAAATACATGAAGAAGCATTGGCTATCTGTGGGAATCTTCTTGATTCCAGTCATGGTGTGTGGTTGGCTCGTGGTTGGGTTGTTCATGTGGGCCCTTATGCCACACTTCAACTACGCTGAAGCGCTCTTGGTAAGTGCATGTGTTACCGCCACCGATCCTATTTTGGCTGCTGCCGTGGTTGGTAAAGGTAAATTTGCCGAAAGAGTTCCGGGCCATTTGAGAAATTTGTTGTCTGCCGAATCTGGTAGTAACGACGGAATGGCAGTTCCTTTTATTTATTTGGCTCTTAACTTGGTCTTACATCCTCACAATGTTCATGAGGTCGCAAAGGATTGGATTTTGAGAACCGTTTTGTGGGAATGTGGGTTCGGGTGTATCTTGGGTATATTTATCGGATGGTGTCTCAGAAAAGCAGTTGCATTTGCCGAAAAGAAAAACTTAATCGACCGTGAATCCTTTTTGGCAATTTTCGTCTTCATTGCATTCAATTCTGCGGGTCTTGGTTCAATGTTGGGTGTTGATGACTTGTTAACTTCATTCGCTGCTGGTACTGCATTCGGATGGAATGGAGACTTTGCAAAGAAAACAGAAGAATCTCACGTTTCCACCGTAATCGATTTGCTTCTCAACTTGGCGTTCTTTGTTTACTTTGGTGCTATTGTTCCTTGGCCCGAATTTAACAACTCCTCAATAGGTTTGCCAGTATGGAGACTTATTGTTTTGGCAATCGTTGTGATCTTCCTTAGAAGACTCCCTGCTGTTTTAGCACTTAAACCATTTACCCCTGATGTGAAAACATGGAGAGAAGCTATCTTCTGTGGTCATTTTGGACCTATAGGTGTCGGGGCTATTTTTGGTGTTATATTAGCCAGAAGAAACTTAGAAGCAAACTTCTCGGATAATCCGATCCCATTGAACGGATTGCCAGATCCTGATCATCCTCATTATAGACTTTTGGCTGGAATTTGGCCGGTCGTCTGCTTTTTAGTCATAACCTCAATTGTGGTACATGGATCCTCAGTTGCTGTCCTTACTTTGGGTAAAAGACTCAACAGAATGGCCATTACCATGTCTTTCACAGCTACAAATACCCAAGAGAATGGTCCTAGCTGGATGTCCAGATTGCAAAAATTGGATAAAGTATCAACTTCATTTTCTTTACAAAGAGTTGACACACACGCACCATCCGTAGACGAGACTAAGTTGCCTCAGTCTAATACCATTGAAACTAGTGGTATAAAGGTGAGACCAGCAGGCGGTGCAAAGAGAAAGAAGCTCAAGAAGAAGAAGAGAAGAACAGGCGGACCAGGAACTTTGAAGCATACTTTATCTCGTGGGAACCACAGTGATGTTGAAGAGGAACATAGGCAAAGACCACAGACAGAGTTTTTGCAATTGGGTAGAACACCATCTGCAAACCCTACAACTCAGTCCCATGACTCTATCAAGAAGGAAAGTGATGAAAGTTCCAGTTTCCCTGATGAAAAGGTTGAGTTTGTTCCTGCATCGCCCAGTACTGATACCAAGGAGAAGAAATCAAATCACAGCGATGAATCAGAGGAGTTGGCAGAACGGAAGGCACACCCTGAATCTATTCCTACGAACGCATTCCGCGAAGGTACCAAGATTATTATCGAAGATCAACATGGCGAGGTTATCGAATCAATCTCTATGAAAGGTGAGCAACATCATGGCCTTGATAAATTCCTCCACCCCGGTGGTCATTCTCATGATGCTGGAGAAGAAGACCTCGATTCCGGAAGTATTCACTCCATAGAGTCCTTGAGAAGAATCGTTTCAGAATATGCATCTATGGGTGGCTCTTCGTCTTCTTCGACACATAGCGAAGAGCCATCCAATATTACCGAAAGGTTGGCGAAGAGTAGATCTAGAAGAGCATTTTACAAGAAGAGCGACCCATCTCGGCGTCAAGTCTTTGCCCATCAAGTGGATAATTTAATTGTCATTGAAGACGAGGATGGTGAGATCATGAGAAGATACAGAGTTAACCAGCATGTCAACAATCAAAAATCGAGATCCAGATCTTCCAGCATTGTTGGAAAGGCGTTATCATTGGTTGGTATCAAACAAAGAGAATCAGAGGCAGCATCCTCAGCCAAAACTGATCCGGGTGAAATTCCAAATATCGGTGGTGAGAAAGATGTCAAGAATGGTACTAGCTTGTTGGTGATAGATCAAAAAGTGGATAAGCCGGGCGCATTACTGGATAATCCAAAGCTTACAAACAAGGTTGAACACAAGCTCACTGAGATTTTGAATCGTGGTACAAGTAGTAATAGCCTTTCGCCTGTTGGTCTAACAAGAGTTCCGTCTCCAGTGGCTGAATTCCTGGAAGAAGATGAAGAGGAAGAGGAAGATGAGGATGTGTCTCAAGATTCAGAGGAGGACGACGATGACATGGAGGAGACCGAAGTCGAGAGAAGGAGAAGATTGGCCGCCTTGGGACATTCTAGAAGAAACGAGAGTGATGAAGAAGAATAAGGTGTTGAGCACTCGGAATGAGATAACTTATAGATAGGGACTGTACTCTACGCATAAATAATATAACGTATAATTATCATTACAAATGCATGTATTATTAGTAAAAACCTAGTTGAAAATCTACCTCGAGAGCCCAAAACTCACCGTAATGGCTTTTGCATGTCAACAGTTAAAGCTTCGCCTCGTTACTTAGGTTCTTCGTACTTGGTCGCCAATACCTTCGCCTTCCGATGCCTATGGCATGGAGTCCTCCGCTTACATAACCCAGCTGACCGAGGTACAATCGCGACCCCACAATATCATCTTCCAAAATCATTTGACTTATCACTTTTATCATGGAAGATTCGTTGTCACTTTCATCAAGCTTCAGATCAGATAAGACGGTGGAGACCAATTACAACTTGGCTTTGAAGCTCTTCGTAAACAAGAACTTCGATAAGTCTTACGGTCTCACAACTCAGCTTTACCATGACTGCATCCTCAATTTGACCAATAGGGTCATAAGTGAAAAGCTCTTCATCAAGATCGTGAGTCTCTATATCATTCAAACTGGTGTGTGTTTGGGTCAGCAGAATACTAATAAAGATCTCAAAGCGGCCGCCTCGCAAATAATCATAGCAGATGAAGTACTTCAAAGAATTAAAGAGGTCTATACGTATGAGCATGAGATCCCTCCAGAAATCTTGTACAATCACTATTTGCTGATTGTAAGTAACAAAGACACATTATTGAAGGGAGACAATCAATGGGTAATCAAGAGGTTTAGTTCATTATACTCATCCCTCAGCCATAGGTATGAGGATGATAAATATGTAAACCTCTTGATAGATTTATACACATTTGAGTTCCTCCCAACTATCGACAATTTTGATGAAGCGGAGATGATAATTACTCAGAATCCTAAATATTCACAACAATCAGACAAGCATTTGCTCAGGTTGAATGAGATTCGAAAATCCAAACAAGCGTTGCAAAAAGAAGAGAAGAAAAGGCTCAAGGAAATCGAACGATTGGAGAAGGAAAAGATTCAAAAAGAAATTCAGCGAAAGTCCGAAATGGAGAAAAAGCATAATCTTCATTACAAGTCATTAAAAGAAATCCAAAGACAGTATTCTGAAACACCACAACCACAGTCGAGCACACAGGAAAACGATTCTTTGGAAGCCACCAGAAAGAAGATAATGTATTTATATGGGATTTCGAAGTCGTTCCTTCAGGACAATGCTATTTTAGTTGCTGCTATCTTAGTGAGTCTTGTAATTGCTGGCAAGATTGTGAATTTCAGGAAATTGAATCTTAAGGAGAAATTTAAGGAGACTATCAAAATGGCTTTCCAGATAACCTACTTGTGAGTGTCGTCAGCACCCTAAGGAACTGATACGTATGTGTAAACTATTTGGTCAAAATCGAGGCAGAATATGTAATGCATAATTATATTTAAGCAGATCATGAGGGATTGTAGAGACCAATAGTCTTAAAGTCTTCATATGAATAAACTGGTATTGTAGTATGGGTTTTGAGAAGCTAAAACTGATCGAAGATGACAAGGAACGAAATAAGTCTTGAAATCAGGTGAATCTTCACAAACCAAATGAGCCTATCAAAAGCACTTGAATCTATGCATTTGGTATAATAATCTAAATTTACTATACCTATTTGTCAAATAAATTTCAATTGATACTCAGTTCAACAAGGACCAATTCTCACTGAAGTACTCACACCAAAGTAGTGCGGCCACTGTCACATTTTATTAGTGGAAGATATACAACAAAATGACCAAGGATGGAATGTGGGTCATTGGTTACGGTTCGTTGATCTTCAAGCCTCCGCCAAGGTTTGCATTCAAGGTCAATGGGTATCTCAAAGGATTCATTAGACGGTTCTGGCAGAGCTCCTCAGATCATCGGGGAACCCCAGAAGCTCCGGGTAGAGTGGTGACCCTCATATCACTTGAAGACTTGAGGACGTACCCCAAGTTCCACAATACACTTCAGCTCTATGAATTGAATGGAAATCACAGAGAAACCGAAATCTCCAGTGAAGTTGGCACCATTGAAGATATCACCGTCAAGATCAACGAGCTTAGTGATGATGATCTCAGAGTATGGGGAGTTGCCTATTATATCGCTCCAGAAGATGTGGATTACATAAAGAATTATCTTGATGTTAGAGAACAGGACGGCTACACCACCCATCGAGTCCCCTTCCATATAACTAACGCCAAAGATGTGGACCATGAAGAATTGAAGACCATCCCACAAAACGAGGCTGGTGATTACTACATTGAATCGGTGATTTATATAGGAACTATCGATAACGAATCATTCGTTGGGCCCGAAGAGATTAAGCACACGGCCGCCACTATTAAGAGTTCCCAAGGCCCTAGTGGAAAGAATGAGGATTACCTCTTCTCCTTGAGTGAGTCGGTTCACAAACTCAGTGAGCATTCTAGAGACTACTATTTAGAAGATTTGGTAGACTTAGTTAAAAATTAAAAAATGATGACAGTAAAGATGATAAAGTGTTTGTAGAGTAGCTTCAGTATATTCGTTCGTTGTAACGTAATAAGTCTTAAATCCAAAAACAAAAAAATCTCCTGGGGGTGAGTCGAACACCCGATCTCAAGATTACTCTGAGTTAACATTACAGTCTCGCGCCTTAGCCAGCTTGGCCACCAAGAGGATTTGCATATTGGATCCCAGTTTTTCTATATAAGTACTGTAAGTATATAATGGATTTTGCAAGTGCCAGCTTTGATTTATTTATTGCCAAGTGCAGCAGGATCTAACCTTGTACCATGAATTTATTAATAAATATGCAAATATGTAGTTATAACTTACTTAAAATGATAGGAAATGAGCAATAGAACGATTAATTCTATCGGCCAACTGCCTTATTTCCTGCTGTGCAGATTCGAAATCGCCATTTATCAAGTTGTCCCGAATTTTTGGAAATGAATTCCAGTGGTACCTGCCATCCGCTTTTTCAGGTGCAGAAAATGGTGTACCAAGTAAACAGTTCATGAAGCCTGGTCTTGATGGTTGAGACTCCTGAACAATAAACTCCTCATTGAACTTCAACATGTTATCATGCCACTTCCATCTATTCATCGCGTAAATGGATGGCTCAACGTCCTCAGATTCGATGAAAAATTGCTTCCAAGTCTCAGACCACTTTTGAAATTCTCTTGCTGGATCTTTCAATCCTTCAATTGCCATGTGAATAGGCCCGAAATCGAGCGGTGCTTGTACCCCCTTGCTCTTCAACAAATCTGATGCATGATGCTCCAAATCTGAAGCGTAGGACGACAACTTGTCAGTAAGCTCAACGTAATTGAATGGTATTATTGGTGAGTCCGAAAGATGCAATGTAATCAAGGATAATAACTCTACCAATTGCAGATGTTTCTCCATTTTTGGGTCAACTTCTGATTTGATAAAATTGTTAATATCATCATAACACGAATGCTTGGGATACTTCAATCCACTAAACTTAATCTCAGTGGATGGAATGTTCACGAGATTAATGAATGGAAGATAGTTTTTCAGCTCAATCATATTATTGGCGATGTCATCACTATTTTGGTTCGATTTCTTGAAGGTCTCGTATAAATTAGACCCGCCTTGGGTCAGAACCTTTTTAAGACATTCCTTGATTATGGAGTTCAATAATGGGTTGGCATTGATTTCAAGGTTATCGCCAGATACTGCATCACTAAGATCAATGTATGCATAGCCTTCCTTTTTCAATAAATCCTTTCTGTTCTCAATCCACTCTGTCAGTCCACCAAGGTTATATTCAGTAGCGTCAAAAGACACAAAATAGATAGATCTTGAAGGTGACCAGTGGTATTTACGTTGCAAAAGTGTAAATACTTTCATCATTTCGAGTAGTATCACCGTCCCAGTATTGGAGCCAATCGTACCATAACAGTTTGAATCTCTTGCAGCACCAATAATCATTCCCTTTTCGGCTTGTTCTCTTCCCTTAATTGACCCCACCACATTCCATAATTGATGGGCACGTTTCTCAAAGTTTGAAATCTTTAGTTTGATTTTTAGACCTGTTTTTCCATCTCCCGAATATCCATCCTCGAAT
This sequence comes from Suhomyces terraborum, assembly GCA_030582495.1. Lineage (NCBI taxonomy): Eukaryota > Fungi > Ascomycota > Pichiomycetes > Serinales > Debaryomycetaceae > Suhomyces > Suhomyces terraborum. The sequence goes on along the minus strand of JAKTXJ010000029.1, from coordinate 82,801 downwards.
TCAACACCATTATTGAGTTTAGATATGAAAGCTTCACCATCTTGTGCAGAAACCGAGATGGAAGGCAATTTTGGTGTAATACCGGACTTGTCCCAAGGCACCCTTGCCACAAATCCATCTTCTGATGACCAACCTGGTGTTAGAATATCACCAGGACTAATTCTAGTTAACCCCACATTCTTCTTCTCAATAATATTACTAACATTTTCATGTAAATAATCGTACTTGGAAGTCACATACACAATCGCTTTTGCGCCCAGTGAATGTGCTATTTGTAATTTGTTCGATTCAGGAATAGTGTCCCCTCCGTACTTTATTAAAAGTATTGAATCTTTAAGGTTAATGTTATTGTCTTTCAATTTTTGGAAATCGTTAGGAGACCCAAAGTTTGCATAAACATAATTCTCTTCAATTTCGTCATTTGTGCTCAATGAGTTCGGATTGAAACCTAGCGACGAAATCTCACTGCCAACTTCTTCATGAAGATTTGCATTGAATGAATCATCTGATAACTTCACATACGTCTTTTCAGTATCGGGGTTAGGATAGTTGAGGTAAGTTTGAAGTTCATTGAAATCGATGGTCCTGAAGCCATTGTTTTTCATGTATTCTTGAACAAACCTGGCCAATACTAAATCTCCCTTAGTTCCGGTCATGTGGGGCATTTTAGAGAAGTATTCCAAATTCTCGTACATTTGTTCCGGATCGATGTAACCTTTGATTGAATCTCCAAGCATCTCGAGGTCATAAAATTTGCCTGAACTGAAAGCGCCTCCGCTTGTTCCGTTCACACCATCATTAGACTCAAGACGGGTGACGAAAAATACGATTATGGTGATGAAGAACACGTAGAATAATCTTTTTATCACCAAAGGATTCCCGAGCTTCAATATGGACTGCTCGTAGATCATGCTGAAATGTTTGTATGCCTCGTACATTGGGTCCACCATTTGATTGAAAGGGCCTATGACATTATGATTGAACTTTGTGGCAAACTTCTTGGTCAAAAGGGATGCCCGTTTGAGGAACCCGTCCTGGGGCCGGTCATCAAATTCGTCCTCGATCTCGAACTGCTCGAAATGGACACGGTTTGGGTTGTGGTTGATATCAAACCGATCATCGTCATCGTCATTATGGTCGCTATCACCTCTAGCTGCACTTCCTATGGTATCATGTTCTTGAGATGCGGAGTTGGCCTCGAGCTCCTCATAGTTCGGGGGATGTGAGGGGAGGCTGTCTGGTCCTTGGTCCAATAACCCATATGCGTGTCTATTTACCATCACGGGTGATAAGATGGATTTGAGAGAAAGAGTGGGTTGAGTTGTTAATAATTCGTACCGTAATACCCCCCATAAACTGTAAACAGATTTGAGGAACCGCATGCTGTGACCAGGCTAAGCTGTAAACACAACAATATGCGACAGGACAATAAAGGTGGCGCGGTACGTGTTTGTGGGTCACAAGAGGCTACAGTGTAGGAGTATGAAAATGTACCGAAGGCTGTGAAGACACGGCATGAAGGCACCTACGCTAAGTGTGGCCCTTTGGTTACATTTATGCGATACGTTGTGGTCGATATCGTGGCCGTGACTCTCACGGACTCTTCGCAAGTCTCAGCAAGAGTAGCACTGTGAAAATGTGACCGAATGCTAATTGGGTGTTTGGTGAGTGCGACCCGAATTGGGAGTATGATTTACCTCTATTGATTTCGCAATTTACCAAGGCAGGAAAGAGTAGGGAGGTTCCACAAGGTATTAACGGTTTTAGGGGTTCTACAAGGTATTGACGGCTTTACAAGGTTCTATTGGTGATATACGGTACGCGGCACCGTAAGCACCTAAAGAGGAGTTCTGTTGATGTTACCAGTTCCTGGGTGCTGCTGTTGTGGAAGTGCAAACCAATGGGCTAATCCTGAAGGATCTACTGAGCACCTCCCCCGATCTCTCATCTAATGACGCGGGCCCTCGCTCAATGTGAAATGCATTTCTATCCATGACCTCTTCTTGGATACAATAAAGCCCATCCGAATGTTCAGGGCCAAGGGGCTCTACTGGAATGTGCGTGTTCGTGACGGTGGGATAAATAGTTGAATTGGTCTATTGGAAGATGTCTCGTACACACTATTCCCCTTAAGTGGTGTTCTTCACCAACTCAGCACACATTCGTCGACAAAAGTTCTCAACACGACCGTCGCCTCGGTAGAATCATATATGTCCAAGTTCCAACCTCCATAGTCTAATCCACCTGGAATTTCATCCTTTTTGGAGATCTTTCGCCTCAGATATGGAGTGCTCAGGATTCTAACATCCCCAGTGAAATTTCGCAGTGCGTAGTTCGTCGCACCTTATCATCAAAACGGTAAGTTCCACCTCAAGTTTTTTGCAATCATTTCATCTGTGCACATCGTAATGTTGAACACAGTAATCCTTTGGGGGCTCTTAATGGGACAACTATGTGCCTTAGTGGCTCCTATTACCATCCAAGGTAAACGCTTTTACAATTCTGTGACAGGAGACACCGTATGTGACCGCATCTATAGCACAAACTGACACCAACTCTAACATCAGTTTTACGTCAAAGGCATTGATTATCAGCCAGGGGGATCTTCAGCGGTTTCCCCAAAAAGTGATCCACTTTCTGATCCCAGAACTTGTGCTAGAGATATCACTTTATTCCAAGACCTAGGAATCAACGTACGTATGCATCAGTTTCCGGGTTTGTCTTGCTTTGCACACTTTATCAAATGAAATTAGATCCCTAACCACAGACTATCAGAGTATATTCTATCAACCCAGACTTGAACCACGACGTATGCATGTCCCTCCTTGCCACGGCAGGTATTTACCTCCTCTTGGATGTTAACTCCCCCCTTCCGGGGCAGCACTTGCATCGATATGAGCCTTGGACAACATACCATGCTAAGTATATGGAACATGTACTCAAAGTGGTAGATCAGTTTCTGTATTATAACAACACCATTGGTTTCTTTGCTGGCAATGAAGTAGTCAATGATAATCTCTCCTCAAGAAATTCTCCAGTTTATATCAAGGCAGTGGTACGTGATATGAAGAACTATATCTGGAGAAATTCTCCTAGACTAATCCCAGTCGGCTACTCTGCCGCTGATGATTTGCGTTATCGCGTTTCTTTGGCAGAGTATCTTGCTTGCAACACTGAATCTCCATCCGACTCAGTGGACTTCTATGGAGTCAACTCCTATCAGTGGTGCGGTGAACAAACATTTTACACAAGTGGCTACAATATCTTGGTAGAAAACTATTCCAAGTTTTCGAAACCATTATTCTTCTCTGAGTATGTGAATTCAAATTATCGACACTTAAGTAATTACTAACTTTAGATACGGGTGTAATGACGTTACCCCAAGAGAATTTGGTGAAGTCAGGACCATTTATTCCAAGGAAATGATGAGAACATTCTCTGGTGGGTTGGTCTATGAGTATTCGCAGGAGGAGAACAATTACGGTTTAGTAAAAATATTACCAAATGGCAATGTCGAAGTATTGGAAGACTTTCATAATTTTAAAACTGAACTTGAACGTACTATAGACGTGGGACAAAACTATATAAAACTGTTGATTCAATCAAAACCAAAGAATCTAGATTACGTGCAGATATCTCTCAAGAAAGATTGCAAACCGTCATACAGAAATTTGGACGTGTCGCAAAAACTTCCTACTACTGTGTCCCGTGGTCTTCTCCTTCAAAAAGTTAAAGTGGAGAGAGGTAAAATTGTGCATCTAGAAAATGAGCATTATAAATCTACATATAATGTTCTGAACCAAGATGGTTCACCTTATAAAATAAACCATCAGGTGGTCCCATTGATCAATCTTACAGGAGTCCAAAATCCTAGCATCACTCCGGCCAAAAATTGTAAGTATTTGTACTTAATGAGGACTTGGAAATTTTTGAGGGCTGGAAACATTTTTATATCTTCAGCATAAACGCCCCCTAAGTACGAAAGAGGTTTCGCTAGAATTGTTAAATCTCGAAATATGATTTCAACCTTTGGCTTGAATGCTACTGGTAAATACTCATACTCTAATTCAAAAATTACTAACTTCTAGCTGCATCATGTTATCCCGAAAAATTAGCTATCATTATTATTGCATTAATGTGTTTAATTATCTAATGAGAAACTATCTATTGCGTCTCTGTTTCTTGATTGAATAAAGTTTTTTGAGTACAATCTCTAACAAATACTTCACAAGTTTGGTTGACTGAGAATAAAGGCTCCAATAAGGCCTTCCAATTATCGGTGCTTATCAGCATGAGATGAGTCTGTAGATTATTGTCGATAATAATTAATGGTTCCTTCACGAGTACAATGCTCAACTTTTCAATTGTACTGAAATATGATAGGAAACGATCGAAAGTATCATTTGTAGGCCCAACCCAAGAATCGACATCGCTGATGCTAGTTTCCTTCACCTCGAACAAGTCAAAGTTTTGCAATTCGAGATTCTTGATTGAGGAATAACCCCCTGTTTTCGAGCATAATAGCTTGAAAAAGGGATTGAATTTTCCAAACTGAAATCTCTGTTGACCATCAACCAGTTGATAAAATACCGGTGACTTCATATCCAAGATCAATGTATGGAGTTTTGCGTTTTGTTTGACAAAGTCGATTATAGAGAGAGCGGATGCTTGGGTTATGTTTGATAAATTTAAAATGTTTGTTTTTGCAAATAATGGTGAAGGTTTCTTCACTTGATTTGATTTCCTGAACGAGTCAACGTAGGTACATGTGTCACAAGTCAACTTCTTGATGGAGCCTGGCACATCAGAAATATTTGCCAACTTCATGTCATCGATAATGAAGTTATGCAATGACAACTCCTCAATACAATCAAAATAGGAGAAGAACATTGATATATGAGACCACTTGAACGTAATAGACCAGCCAGACTGTGGTCTTAATGATAATAAGGAGAGAGTTCTTCTCGAAGGTGATTTTGAGAATGGTTTTTGTAAAGGAGGTGGGACCACATCCTTGCAGAACTCAAACGATGGTGAAATTTCCAGCATCGAAATCTTTTTTAGCCCATAAGCATCTTCTAGTAGCATTTTAAGAGAGATCATATACTCTTGGTATGAAGACAGGCGGTTTCTTCGCACGTCACTGGTTACACCGTAAGAACTGGCAATGTCTATGTTCTTATTTGACTTTTCTGGAGCTACTGGTTGGACCAAGCTCACGTCTTGGATGTAGTTGATGTTGGACAGTGGTGGAGAAGATCTGAATTTAGAGAGCGGGCTCTTCGAGACAGTACGTAAGTTGTGTGGGGCAAACTTGGCCATGGACTTCGAGGAGAGCGATATGCTGGGGTATAAGAAGCTCTTGTGTATGGTGTACTTGAACCTTCGACATGTGAGGGAGAGACTGATGAGGTCTTGTTGGCCGACAAATTGGAAGATGAGTAGAAGGACTTCGTGGGGAAGCCCACATATGTGGTTGAGGGCATACGACACTGTCTGCTGTCGATCCCTCTGGATCTTCTTGCGTCCTATGAGCTGGTACCTTGCCATGATCTATAATCTATGCTCTATGGGAAACGAGGACAAGTCTTTGGAACAACTTCAGATAATCTCTCCCACAGATCTTATCGAACAATAGGCTTAATGGAGACGCGAGATGAGATGATTCCGTGGCCACTTGGTGTATGCTGTGGGCAAAACGTAATAAAACAAAGCCTTCTGTTCGGGGCGCTGGATCGAGATGATATATAGATGAGATGGGCCCAACGAAAGAATGTATAGGAAACGGAAGCGGATGTGAGATGGTCGTCAAGTCAGATAAAGTAACACCACTAATTTCGTTAGATGAAAATGTGGCGGCAGAAAAAACCGCCTCAAGCGGCTGTTACTCAATAGGGTAATCTGATAAGGCTGCACCCTTTGCTCGTTCGAGAAACAGGAAAGGAAAAACGACGATTCCAATTTTAGCCTATGACTCAAAAGCTCCAATCAATCTACCGCTAACTTTGAGTTTATGGGGCTCGAAAGGCTGCTGGGGCGACACTTGGAGTGAATGTATTCACCTTTCGCCCGCCCATGATTTGAGCGAAGAGCCCAAGAACCTCCTGGAACCGCCTAGACCTACTGCATGTACGACATTCGCTGAACTACTGAGCACAGTGAGCTATACAGAATCTGTGGTCGTTAATCTTGACTGTGCTAGACGTACCTGATTTCCTTGAAGTTGATAGTCACTTCAGTCTAGAGCTTTTTCTGAGGTTCTCTAGAGCTTTTTCTGATGTTCTTTAGTCCTTTCTCAGGACTTCTTCTTTGGATTTTCTAGACATTTTCTAAGACTTTCCGTAAAGGCTGCTTAATCGTTTGCCTATTTCAGTGTAGCTTCGTGGTGGAAATATCACCTTACCTTTTGCAGTGCGCAAACTCTGAATACAGTTCGATGAGAGCAGTCACGTGAGCGGTGGAGAATGTTCTACTCCCTTTCTGAAATATGATCAGTTGCAACTGTCGTAACTACTTCCAAACACTTCCACAACAAATCACAAGTATGGCAGAGGAGCAGCGGAAGCTCCTAGAGCAGCTCATGGGGAAAGAGGCGCTCATTTCGCAGTCACAGCGTCGTCGAGAGGTCGAGATGACCAACCACAGGGTGTGTCGAAGTTTCTTGGTTGGAACTTGCCCCCACGATCTTTTAGCAGGAACTAAGCAAGATTTAGGGAAATGTCCATTGTTACACCTTGAAAAGCACAAGATGGAGTACGAATACCGAACAAAGAAAGGTGAGAAGTTCCCCGACATAGATTATTCATACTACTTAAACCTCAAAAAGTACATCAATGAATTGGATAGAACCATAGAATTTGCTCAGAAGAGGTTGGAACGTACTCCTGAAGAACAGGAGAAAATAGCCGCTGTCACCAAAGAACTTGACGAATTGGATAACAAAATCGGCTTGATGACACAAGAAATCAAGTATCTCGTTCAAGAAAACCATACCACCAAGGCTACGTTTGAATCCGTGCGATTGAAGGAGCTATGTGAGAAGAGAGAAGGTTTGGCGGAGTCTGCTCGAAACATTGCTGAAAATGTGGGACAGGTTTCTCAGCAAAAGCTTCAAGTTTGTGAAGGTTGTGGGGCTTATTTGTCCAGGTTGGATAGTGATCGGAGATTGGCTGATCACTTGATAGGAAAAATCCATTTAGGGTATGTGCAAATGAGACAAGCATATGATGAAATGAATTCAAAATTTAAAAATTCGCATATGTAAATTTGTCTTATTGATTTGGTTCACGTTTTCGGCCGGATATCACAACAAATGTCTCATCATCTAATTACTTAGTTCGATACGTCACTTATTGATTTGTACATATACACACATAGAGAGATTCGTAGTAATTCTTCACACGCATTTTGCGGTTCGTTCAATCCTTCTTAAGGGGTTTGATATCAGCGATCTTTTCTTCTGAAACATATCCGATAGCACTCAATCTCTCTGGTAAAATTGGGTGAGAATGGTGGTAAGCAGAATATAATCCATCAGCATCCATAGCTGTCAAATTCTTGCTCAACAACTTGATCAATCCTGTAGCCAAAGGTTTGGCATGACCACGGCTTTTTGCAAATGCATCTGCCTCATACTCGTGCTTTCTTGACATAAGATTGGCGAGGAATTGGATTCCAAGGGAAACTGGAGTCGAAATGTCTGAATACAACAAGAATCCGACCAAAGCGGGCTTGACACCAACAAACCCAAATGAATCGTAGAGAGAATTGTTGCGAATGAATGCTGAGAACAAAGAGAATGACAAGAAAGTTTGAACTTGACTGAAGGCTAACATCTTGGGCAAGTGGGACAACTTCCAGTGGCCAATTTCATGGGCAAGCACAGCAACTGTTTCTTCGATGGTTGAGTGGTCGATCAAAGTGTCAAACAAAACAATTCTCTTACTCCAAGGCAACCCAGTGAAGTAAGCATTAGAGTGCGAAGATCTCTTGGAGCCATCAATAACGTACAATTCTGCTAATGGGAATTTTTCGGAAGCAGCAAGATTTTCAATTGCAGTCTTCAATTCCCCATCTTCCAAAGGAGTGAACGTGTTGAACAAAGGTTGAATATAGAGTGGATAAATTGTCATAAGTGTCAATTGCACAAACAACATGAAAATCATGATATACGCAATGAAAGAATCCCCAGTAAAATCGAAAATCCTCAATAGAACACCCATGATAGGATAGCCAATGGCGATTTGCAACAAATTTTGCTTGATTGTGTCAGTGACCCACAATCCCAAAGTCAACTTGTTGAAGCCATATTTCTCCTCCAAGACAAAGTTGTGGTAGTAATCGAAAGGTAACAGAAGTAAAGTAGACGACACCTGTTGAATAGCCAAGAAAAACAAAGATTGGGTGATGATACCGCCCGCAAAAGCTGGTAAAATGGGAGAGACAGTTTGCATCAATCTACCGGCGAGAATCCAGACCTTTGGGAATAAGTCGTATTTAATAATAGCAATGTTTTTGAGGAACGAGAAAGAGTCCGAAACAAAAGAGAATCTGGATTTAGCACGGGAGTAGTCTTGAGATTTATCGAAAGTCTCTTGAGTGACTTCAGCTTTAATGGAAGCAGGTGGCGATTTCCTCTTCAAGACTTCATACTGACGGTACTCAAGGTAGTGTTCGAAGAGGAAGTGACCAATGGTGATGCCCAAGATGACATTCTTCCAATTGATGGAAGGGGAGTCGAGGAAGCTCAAAGTCTGTCAATGTTAGTAAGTTCATTAGGAAGGGAGGTTGTTTCACTTACTTCAGTTAAAGAAAACATGTTTAAGTGCTGTTAAGTAGAGGATTTATTGAACAATTATATATTTTACGCGCAAGAGAGGGGCTACAAATCTAAAGTGGAAGGCCATTGAAATAGATGCGCAGGAGATTAATAGATGAAGAGCGATATGCAATGGGGGTATGGCGTGTGGCTCTTCTAGAAATCCCTCGTACTAGAATTTGACGTAATTGACGTAATTGCCATGAACGGCGTGGATTTTTAAAATTGACGTTGTGCATGCTGATCGTTTTGTTCAAGTTTGTTCAAGTTCTCACAGCGAAATCTGTAGAGGCAACTACCATCACTAGAAACCATCAGTCATCTACGGCTGTTCCTATCAGCGCTTAGTCTTCCACCTAGACTCTCACAAGTAGAGATTGGTGCCACGCAATCAACTCTGCTATGTATTAAAATTGGAGCGCAATCTTATTTAAGTGTTAAGACGATATTTTTATGGAGAAGCGGTGAGAGGCGTATGTCTGCCTTATATGGCTCCAAAGTTGACATACGTGTAAAAGATACCGGCAAAGAAGAATGTGAGCCTGAGAACTAAAGATACTTGACTTATCAGTTAGCATGATATAATGTGCAACTGGTGGGATAATTCACATGGGTTGATACGATATCGTTTCATGTCGTCAAGATTCAATATCAACCAGGGAACCTCAAAATTCCATTTCGAAATGTCATATTATCAAGATCGGAACCTGAGCAATCCCTCAATCAAGATGGCATGCTATCAACATGAACAATTTTCATAGTAACGAGAAAATTCATGTCATGTCTTATGAAGGAGGGCTTCGTTACATCAGAACATTCTATGTTTTTATGACTAGACTATATAAGTCAGCACTGTGCTATTTACTTAGCTTCAGCAGCCAATTTTTCAGCCTTGGCGACAACATCTTCGATACCACCAACCATGTAGAAAGCGTTTTCTGGGAGGTGATCGTACTTACCGTCAAGGACGGCCTTGAAAGACTTGATGGTTTCCTCCAATCTGACCAACTTACCTTCGATACCAGTGAAAACTTCAGCGACGGCGAATGGTTGGGACAAGAATCTTTGGATCTTACGAGCTCTCTCGACAGTCAACTTGTCAGCTTCGGACAATTCATCCATACCCAAAATGGCAATGATATCTTGCAAGGACTTGTAAGCTTGCAAGGTTTCTTGGACATTGGTGGCAGTGTCGTAATGTTCCTTACCAACAACGGCGACATCCAACAATCTGGACTTGGAGTCCAATGGGTCGACAGCTGGGTAGATACCCAACTCAGAGATACCTCTGGACAACACAGTGGTGGCATCCAAGTGGGCGAAGGTGGTGGCTGGAGCAGGATCAGTCAAATCATCGGCTGGCACGTAGACAGCTTGGACGGAGGTGACGGAACCCTTCTTGGTGGTGGTAATTCTTTCTTGCAAAAGACCCATATCGGTGGCCAAGGTTGGTTGGTAACCGACGGCAGATGGAATACGACCCAACAAAGCGGACACTTCAGAACCAGCTTGAGTGAATCTGAAAATGTTGTCGACGAACAACAACACATCTTGACCTTCTTCATCTCTGAAGTATTCAGCGATGGTCAAACCGGTCAAAGCAACTCTAGCTCTAGCACCTGGTGGTTCGTTCATTTGACCGAAGACCAAGGCGACCTTGGAGTCACCCTCCAAGTTAATGACACCAGTCTCCTTCATTTCACGGTACAAATCGTTACCTTCTCTGGTTCTTTCACCGACACCAGTGAAGACAGAGAAACCACCGTGAGCCTTAGCGATGTTGTTAATCAATTCTTGGATGAAAACGGTCTTACCGACACCGGCACCACCGAACAAACCAATCTTACCACCTCTGGCGTATGGGGCCAACAAGTCGACAACCTTGATACCGGTTTCCAAAACTTCGGCGGAAGTGGATTGTTCAACGAACGAAGGTGGGTCAGCGTGAATTGGGTTTCTTTGCTTAGCCTCAATTGGACCTCTCTCGTCAATTGGCTCACCAACGACGTTAATGATACGACCCAAAGTACCACGACCGACTGGAACGGAGATTGGAGCACCAGTGTCAGTGACAGAGGTACCTCTAACCAAACCTTCAGTACCGTCCATGGCAATGGCTCTGACGGTGTTTTCACCCAAGTGCTGGGCAACTTCCAAGACCAAGTCGGTCTCACCGTTCTTCAAGGTCAAAGCGTTCAAAATGGATGGAACGTTACCTTCTTCGAATTGGACATCGACAACGGCACCAATGACGGCTCTGTTAATGTTAGTATTCAATAACTAGATGGACGAGAGATAGTGAGGGACCGAAAAATGAAAATTTTGATTGGTCGACGAAATCGTTCTAGCGAGCCTCTACGACTCAATCAATCGATGGCATCAAGTGTAGATGGTGGAGAATAATAATTGTAACTGTTTCAGGTGGTTCTGACGTTCCAGAAGGTCGGAATCATGAGTTTGTCACATTGATCCACCGCCATTCACCAATAGCGACTCGTGGTCGCTATTGAACACTACCAACCACGATTCAATTGCTTGTATGGAGCATTGTTCAGATCTGCTATGTATTGGGATGTTCTGATGCAATTCGTTCCAATTCGTTCCTGCGATCCCTGTTCTATCATTGTCGAGTTCATATTTCACTGGGTACGTACCTAACCTTACCGGCGGCAGGAGCAGCAGAAGCTAAACCCCTGTTGAACATGAAGTTACGCTTGGCAGCAGTGAAGGCACTGCGTGAAGCATTGTGAAACAATCTAGGGAGAACCATCGTTAACAACTTTGGTCAAACACTCTTGTTAAGAAGAAAAGATTGAAAAAATTTGGCAGAGGATATATATTATATTTTCGTTGGCCACTGAGTGTAGTACTTAGGCTCAACCAATGAAAACGCGAGGTTCTATTTAGGCCTAGTCCGGTACAAGTGCGAACTATAGGATTTTATTGGTTGGGAGAAGGTTACCCTACCCGCGCACGTGAGCGTCCGAGATCTGGGGTGTGTGAGGTGAGGGTCAGAGTAGGAACAAGTCGGAGCAAACTAGGGAATTGGGGGGAATTGGGGAAATTGGAGGGGATTGGAGCGACCGGGTTGGCCGACCTGGCTTGGGCCGAGGTTTTCCAACGTTCCGGACGCGGTAGTGAGGGCTCAAGAAGTGCCCGAATGCCGGTGGCAGAAGTCGGAAGTGAGGATCCTGGTGTGGTGTGCGACATTCTGCGACATTCGACAGGATTTAGACGTGGGCTAGGACATGTGCGTTGCGTAGGAAGCAACAGGAGTGGTTCCTTTTCGCGGTCGGGGCGACTCGGGTTTCTTTGGTTGTTGGTATAAAATGCTCAATTGAGTTGGATTGGAGTTGGAGTTAGAATTGAGAACTAGAACTGGGAAAGAAGAACTGGAAAATGTAGAAAAGAATGTAGAGACGTGGGTGTAGAGTAGATGGGGAGGTGAGGCGATAGTAGAAGAGTTATTGGAAAAGAGTAAAGGGTCTGAGGATTATTTTTAGGTTTGATCTTAGAGAGATTCACATGGTATCTCATGTCTAAACTTCCCATGAAATAATATATATCACTCAAAATCAAGACTTTTGAAGTCGATGCATTCTTGATTCGCCGAGTTATCGGGAGTTGTGCTGGTGTGTTCCTTTGAGACCCTTCACTACTCAGTAACAGTATTTAAATATCGTACTTTTCCTTGGAAGTGCAACATCCATAGAAACATTAGATTGAAATGCTGAGATATCATTAGTTCTGGTCGGTTTTCATACATCAGCCCCCAGGAATACGAGAGACTTCAAATAATCTGGAAAAGTGAAAAATTTAACAAAATTCGTAAGTTTCTTGAATTAATCGGTAAATCGTTGAATAGACTCTTTATTCAATAATTCCCAGGGAGTCCACATACTTAATCCAATAACAGAATCGAATTCTCCGAATGTATGTATGTATCCCATGATATCATTGTGGTACATCTCTCTTGAATATTTACAAAATAACATTACTATATCATTCTCATTAATCATTACTTATACATTTAGATTTCTTCTAGTTTCCGAAACGAAACTCTCAAGTTCCAACGGCGAAATTTCATACAAAAGTGTGGAGCCAACAGGAACTTTATGACCCTCTCCATACTCCTTAACAAGACACTCTAAGCATAAGCGTATCCTGTCCTTGTGATTTATGTGACGTTTTGATACCTTCATTCTTGATACTCTCATTTTACTACTCTGCATACGACTTGCTTCTTGATATGGTTTTTCTTCTAATTGCTGAATACGCTTAGACTTCCGACGCTTGTTCTGCGACTCACTTTCACTTGCTGCTCGCTTTGCATTATTGATCAATTCTGTAAACTCAGCTTCCCTGCATACCTTGTCATTATTGAGTTCCGCAAGTTGTATTGATGCTTCAGATTGGGTAATTTTGGAAAGATCAACGCTGTTGACAGGCTTGTGCATTTCATAAGGAGATGCTTCCGGAGTGAGCAATTGATGAATTGGAATTCTAGTGCTAGTAGTCACGGTAAAATCTTGAGGTGACTCGGGCTTTGGTGATAATATCTCGTTCTTTACTTCCACTTTTGCAATTCCAAAATCATGTGATAAATTATTCAAAATGCAATATTGGTATGAGATATGTGTTTTACAAGATTCACATAAATCTTCTTCTTCTTCTGTTTGCAGTTCAGTGAACTCACCCTTCTGTTCTTCAGCAAAGCTTCTCGGTTTGAAAAGTTTAGGCTGATGCTTAATAACAAACTTAGACTTATCTAACTTGTCAAGTAAACGTTTTTGTTCATTGAGAAATCTTTCGAAAGTATTCAAACATCTTTCAACTAAACTTAAGTCAGTTCCAGCAACAATATCGTTCCTCATAACCTTACCATTGAATTCTCTCATGATGTTCTCGATCAATTGATAGTGATTGAAAACGTTTTCTTTCTTTATGAGCTTGTAATCGTGAATTGATTTTGCTCCATATTCTAACCACTCGTCCATAGTGAAGTTGACCGCTTCATTGAAATTAAAGCCACAGTTGAACCCTGAGTGGTAAACACGAGGAAACGTTATCACAAACTCGTTGGCATTTTGATCGGCATAGACTACTTTAATTCCATTTTTAACAAGAGTCATTGGTGATATCAAAGTGACAAGCTGGTGCAACAAATCGGGCTGCTTTTTAAACAAATCAGGTGCGCTGTCTTTCATAAGCTTTTCGAACTCATCGGCCTGTGAAGCTGGAATTCCATACCATTTCTTCGTTGCACCAAAATGGCAATAATTTGCTGAGAGTGTATAGTGATCTTCAACATGCCAACAAAATGTTGATAGTAAAGTTCCTATGTATATCCAAGGCACTGTCATTCCTGAGATGGATGTATTGATATAATTGAGTAATGAGCCTTTAGCGAAAGGTAATTTCGTCAAGTTGAATGGGTGATTTATGTAGTCTTGAATGATGGGATCATTGAGCTGCAAGCCTGGTGTATTTGGCATGGGGAATCCACTGATTTCTCCAGGTTTCAAGTTATGTATATCTGCCCCATATTTTACTTCGAGGTCAGACTTCTGGATATCAATAAATTCCCAGAACTTTTGTTCGATAGTGTCTAACGTCAAAGGATTTCCATTGTTGTACTTCTCAGAAAACTCTTTGTCAAACTCCTGACACATCTGAAAAAATTCTGGCAAATCATATTTGATTTCAGGATGCTCCTCAAATCCGTATTCTCCTGTACCGATCAAACACTTATCACAGAACCAAGAACCAGATGGAATCTCTTCCAAAGGATTAGTAAGACACTCCATGTGATAAGGATTGTCACAATTATCGCATAACAATGTTTTTGAGGGATTATCATGCTTTCCACATACTAAACAATTATCTTGATCGTCATCGCTTTCTGAGTCTGGAAATTCGTAGTTTTGGTTGGTATGTGATAAGTAGATCGAATAAGCTTTCAAACTGGACTCGTATTCATCCTGTATAGCATTCGAATTAATATCTTGAATGTTAAATTTTTGGTTGATAATTTTCCATTTAGTGTCGTTCATGGCTTCAACACCGCCAAGTTTATCAACTTCAACATGTAAATCGTAATAATAAACTCTTATTTTCTCCTTTCCGATACTTTTTACGGGAAAACTTAACTTCAATTGCCTCTTCCGGCGCATTTTCAAAAAACGATTAACATTGTCTCTGAAAAAACGTCTTGAACGAGTCGTCAAGCCCAAGTCACTTAATCTTTGTAGACGGGTGTGAAATTTGAAGGAGTCAGCAATCAGAAAAGGAGGTTTCCAATCTTTTGGAGGAACAATTTTTACAATACCGTTTTGGGCACCTAGCCGAGAAACTTCGGGCAGCGACAAGTACCCAATAGGATCTTGGAATTGTTCAAGCGTCGGATGAAGTTCCGGACATGGAACTAGAAGCAGTTTGTCGTACATTGGACGAATTTGCTCTTCTTTCATAATTTGCGATAACTCACTCAAATTGTTTCAAATGGATCCAAAAACAACTCCAATTTCAGCGAAAAATCTCGGATAAGTATTTCGGATAGCAGGGGTGAATTGAAGCAGAGTTCCAGCGTGAATGTCACTACCAAATTGGTGGAACAAGAATTGTGCCCAGCTGAGCGAGTTTTCAACCAACTAATTAAATGTTTCTCGCCAAACTTCGTTAGCGAAACAAGCGTATCAACGATGTCTAGAAATCACACGGGCACGTGACCTACTGTACTTAGTAAGTGAGGATGCTGCAGCGACGACCGGACCACCTGGGAAGAGAAGATGCTAATTCACAAGTTCAGACCCCCGTTAGATCCAAAGTTCATAGTGGGCTGAAAGTTACGAAGCCCTGGCGCGGGTTTGTGGTAATTTGTTTGTGTCATCTGACAAAAAAATCGGCTGCTCGTAGACTGCCATTTACGGCAATGAGTGGTGGAGTCGTACAAATCCGCTTGACTTCCCAGTCACAAGGGTGTGTCTACAGGCTGCGAACGGGAACTGAACAAAACGGCAAGAGTGAGCGAGCGAGCATAATCAGTCAGAAGTTGCATGCAGAGATATCGAACCAATTATTGGAGCCTCCATCAAATCAAGTCACTTACTTCTTCCTTTCTCCAGTCTTAACACCTCAACTACTTAGGACATCAACTACTGCACAGCATGAAGGACTACACGATCACAGTATTAGGATGCGGAGTCATGGGCACAGCGGTGGCATCGGCCATTCTCAAGTCCCTGGTGGATCCAGCACCTGCTAAGGTCTATGCTTGTGTGAATTCTGAAAAGTCGGCATCTCAATTGAAGTCATCCTTCGACGATGCCCGTGTCGAGGTGAGCTACGGAGCCGCTAATGCCACTGCTGCCTCCAAGGCCGATATCATCATCTTGGGCTGTAAACCATACATGTACCAAACAGTGTATGAGCAAGTCAAGGGCTCATTGACCAAGGACCAATTGGTGATTTCTTTGTTGGCTGGTACCACCATTGAAGAATTGAAGATCTTTTCCCCCTACGTGGCCAAGGTCATGACCAACACGCCAGCCAAGTTTGGGTGTGGAACCGCAGCTGTTTCCTTCGCTCCTGAGGCTGAAAAGTACGAAGAATTGGTCATGAAGCTCGTCGATACCGTGGGTGTTGCACTCAAGATCCCCGAGAAGAACATGGACGCAGCCACTGCACTCGTTGGATCTGGTCCTGCCTTCTGTTTGTTGATGATGGAATCATTGATCGACGGAGGTGTCAGAATGGGACTCCCTTTCGAAGTAGCCAAGATCGCTGCCGCAAAAGTCATGGAGGGAACTTCCAGAATGGTTCTCGAGACTGGGGACCATCCTGCAGTGCTTAAAAGCAAAGTTTGCACCCCAGGAGGAACCACAATTGGAGGTCTCTTGAAGATGGAAGATGCTGGAATTCGTGGGGGAATTGCTCGTGGAGTTGAGGAGGCAGCAAACATCTCTGCCTCTTTTGCAAAAAAGAAGTGAAAATTCAAAGGAGTGAGTAACGAACAAGAGAGTCGTTGTGAACTATGGTGGTATACATAAGACCTTTTGTCGACCATATGTAATTAAATCCAGTCACATAATGATATAGATGATGTAGCAAGTGAAAAATTTGAGTTGCACATTAAATTCGATCAAACTAAGTAGCTGTAGTTGTGCTTACCATATTTTTTTTAATACTTCATACTTTTATTGATATATAAATGTTATTAATACTCTTACACTTAATATAATTGCTTTGGAACTTCGTAGTCATTTTTAAATGAAAATGCTCGTAAAACCCAGTCTATGGCATGTATGCAAATTTTCTAGCGTCTGTACGCTAAGTATCAATATGATTAATGGGAACTTTTGTTCTTAATAAAGCAGATCTGTTTTTTCCATGAGTGATTAAGACAATGCAAATGCTTGATCGATCGACCGTTCTCTGCATAAGTCTACTGTTTTCTTTGAGAAAGGTAGAGATCAGTCAAGGCGGACAAGTCTTGTTGGTTAATCTTGATGTCCGATTTGTCCAATATGTCCTTCAACTTGGTCAAATGTTCTCTAATGTCTTTATCTGCGAGAATCTTCATCATTTGTGTGAGTGAAGGAGGTTTTCCTCCAGTGGCAATGCCTTTTTCCGCAAGCAAAGCTTGGAACCCATCCAAGAGCTTAGCCAATTCCGGGTTTGTTTTCAAAGTTTCCCCAAACTTGTTAATAGTTTCAGATTGCTCTGCAGAGATGTCTCCACTTGGTTTTCCTCCAAAGAATTGAGCAGAGCGAGAAGAGGAAAAGTATCTGATAGGATGGCCCCGAGATGCTAAAGCAGCTCCGAATCCCCGAGCTCTAGCATTGACAAGGTGTTTCAACATTGTGGCAAGTGATACGACTTGGGATTAGCGTAGTTGATGGAGGGCCAGAGTCGTGCGGTTGCTGGCCATCCCACTGGGGAACGGTCGTGCACGGGCGGACGCGTGTCAGTCTCGTTGAAAAACTCAAGTCTAACACCTCGACATCAACACTATCAACACCTCCACCAACAATGTCCCACGAAGGTCAAGAAGAATTATTGGACTACTCTGACTCCGAAGAAATCGCCGTTCCAACCACCACCCCAGCCACCGGGGAAGGTGAGGCTGACAACGAAAAGGAGGCCGACAAAAAGGGATCCTACGTCGGTATTCACGCCACTGGTTTCAGAGACTTCTTGTTGAAACCAGAGTTGTTGAGAGCCATCGGAGATTGTGGTTTTGAACATCCTTCTGAAGGTTCGTATTGCTTCACATCAGCGCCATCACAGGTGATGTGAGTGTTGTGGGTGCCAGTAATCGCTGGTAATGGATGCCATGATGCCAAGTTTCAAGATGCTGGACATCTAGACAATTTGACCATCCAAAACTTATAATGCCAATTTCGGCTCTGGTCACGTACAATCATTTATCGAATCTTAGATACCAATGACCTTCACGTTCATGAATGCAATCTTTTTTTCCTGCAAACATTACCGAAAAGCATGCTGTCACCAACCACTCATTTGCTCATAAATTTTTAACACCACTAACATATAGTTCAACAAGTCTGTATTCCTCAATCTATCTTGGGTACAGATGTCTTGTGCCAAGCTAAGTCTGGTTTGGGTAAGACTGCCGTCTTTGTCTTGTCCACCTTACAACAATTGGACCCAGTCGCCGGAGAAATTTCCACCTTGGTTATTTGTCACACCAGAGAATTGGCCTATCAGATTAGAAATGAGTACGCCAGATTCTCCAAGTATATGCCAGATGTCAAGACTGAAGTTTTCTACGGTGGAACTCCAATCAAGAAGGACATCGAGAAGTTGAAGAACAAGGAGACTTGTCCTCACATTGTCGTTGCTACTCCGGGTAGATTGCACGCTTTGGTCAAGGAAAAGGCCATTCGTTTGGCCAACATCAAGTCCTTCGTTATTGATGAATGTGACAAGGTTTTGGAGTCCATTGACATGAGAAGAGACGTACAAGACATTTTCCGTAACACTCCTCACCAAAAGCAAGTTATGATGTTTTCTGCCACCTTGTCTCAAGAGATTAGACCAGTCTGTAAGAAGTTCATGCAAAACCCATTGGAAATCTATGTCGATGATGAGGCTAAGTTGACCTTGCACGGTTTGCAACAATACTATTTCAAGTTGGATGAAAAGGACAAGAACAGAAAGTTGTCTGACTTATTGGACTCTTTGGAGTTCAACCAAGTTATTATCTTTGTCAAGTCCACTCAAAGAGCCAACGAATTGAATAAGTTGTTGTGTGCTTGTAACTTCCCATCTATTGCAGTTCACTCTGGTTTGCCTCAAGAGGAAAGAATTGAGAGATACAAGTCTTTCAAGGAATTCAACAAGCGCATTTGTGTTTCTACTGATGTTTTCGGAAGAGGTATTGATATCGAAAGAATCAACTTGGCCATCAACTATGATTTGCCAAACGAAGCCGACCAATACTTGCACAGAGTTGGTAGAGCTGGTAGATTCGGTACCAAAGGTTTGGCCATTTCTCTTGTTTCCACCAAGGAAGATGAGGAAGTTTTGGAGAAGATCCAATCCAGATTTGATGTTAAGATCACCGAATTCCCAGAAGAAGGTGTTGACCCATCTACTTATATGAACACTTGAACAGGTTGAAGTGTTAGAATTTCAATGTAACCTCTGTTAACGTAAACGTTATTGTTGTGATTGTATTAATAAAAGTTAACTATAGTGAAGACAGATTTCGTCTATTGTTTTGTAGACCCAAGGAATATGATTCTTTGGAATTAGGAACCACTCGATATGCATGTTGTATTCCTGTGTAGAATCTCTCGTTGCACACCCTTTACAGAGGACATCACCATACCCATATACGCTTCGAAGTTTACGGTGTATTTGAGATTCAATGGCTGCTACGTTCTTGGCACAGTAGAACCCCTTCTGTTCTGGTAGGAAGGTTTTGTATGGTGAAGTCTCTTTTTTTATTGATAATTTGGAGAACCGATCAGTAAGCTTTGACACTACCGAATGCGAAGGTAACGGTATTGCAGCTGGCAGGATATCCACGATCTCATGATGGCACTTGTCGACCCATTGCTTGAAACGCTTATCCACGGTCTGCGTGGTCATCCCGATCTTTATGAGGATGAACTCCGATTTTTTGGCGTTGAAATCCACCCATTGATTTTGCTTAGTGGAACCCGGAACATTCTTGACCTTGAGCCACAGTTTTTCTCCTTGATAAAGCTTTGCATAAGTATACATGTAAATGTAACCCGGTTTCGGGGTTAAAGCACTGGCTTTCTCCGGGCTGTTGGATCGGCTTTTAGGAGCGGGTGATTTTCTGGGGGTTCTAGGAAGTGTGGCTTGAACGGGTGACAACGTGGGTGGAGATTGATATGCGTGTTTTGGGTCCAAAGGTCGTTTGAGGACTGAGAACCAGTCCATTATTTTGGGAGGTTCCTGATGCTTGAGGGTCTCCTGGTTTCTAGGAAGAACCTTGGGTGGCATCCTGGGTGTCACCTTGGGGTCCACATACGAGGATTTGGGAGGAGCTTTGGGGGGGACGGGAGTATGTTTTGTATCTATGACGACGTTCACCTGGTGAGAACGAGGATCGTTTGTCGCTGTTGTAAACGGATCAGGTCTGGGCCGAGATGGCTGAAACTTCTTTCCTTGGCCATCGTGGTACCTGCAGAACCCGTTGGTTCCTTTGAGCTTGCAACGTTCCCCCTTCTTGGTGATTCCTTTGCATTGGTCCCCTGGAAGCATAAGAGGAGGTTGCGGGCTTTGCAAACAAATCCGGTCCCAAATCACATCACGCTAGTCACAGTAAACAAATATGGAGTCGCACTTGAACCAGCCCAATCGGGGCTTTTGTCTGTATGGTGAGTTTCAAGTAGTGGGTGAGGGAAGTGAAAATTGCGGAACAGTTAGTTACTTCTGGGCCCAGAAGATAACGGGGTTGGATATGGATACTGTTGGTGGACTCTAACAGTAGCGGAATCCAGAACTTCAGTGAAATTGGAGGTAGTTTTATTCATGGTGCTAAATATTAGCCTTATGTTTGCGCCTAACTTGTGATGCTATTTTAGTAGCATTATATGTCAGCCTCATATATTAGCCTAGTTGTGAGCCTAATTATTAGCCTAATACTTGAGCCCTACGAAATCCTCGCCACTTGAACCTCTTATAATTTTCAGGCGTGAATATCGTAGATTTCCGAGAACATTATGGGTCTATTGATTTTTCAGCTACGAGTCTACCAATTGCGAAGTGTTAGCTGATTGCAGTTCCTAATGTACCAAATTACTGTAAATTCCAGCATCCACCTTATGTCATTCCATTCCCTCTAATACGGGCCATTTGTCAATTCCGATGACCCTTCTCGTATAAACCCCCATCCATGGATGTCTTATTCTTAACATGTCCTCCCTCCACTACCTCTTGGACAGTAATTATCATTGAATCCAACGCTGTCACCGGCCCGTAACCCGGAATGCGTCCCCGCATAATATACAGAACCTACGCTCTATTTAAATCAACCTCATACAAAAGTGCACGCCATACGGATAGGATACCCAGACCAACACTGATCCATTGGCTCTAAATCAAAGATGTATGGCCCGATTGGCCGTCAACAATTCCGCTATTGGTTTTCCGCCAATTCCTTCTTCTGCCACAATAGAGATCAAACAGATCCGAATTATCTTGCATGTTCACGTGAGATTGGTTAATTCTCTCGGAGTATTAGTGTAAGTGGGTACGGTTAAGGTTTGTATAAAAACCGATAACCTCCACAATAATAGCGTTTTCTCTATACTTACTCACCAATTCCCAATAATGCCTTCTCATTTTGATACTCTTCAACTTCATGCTGGTCAAGAGGTCGAGGGCCCTCACAATGCTAGAGCCCCTCCAATTTATGCCACCACCTCCTTTGGTTTCAATGACTCCAAGCACGGTGCCCAATTGTTCGGATTGGAGACCCCAGGTTACATCTACTCCCGTATCATGAACCCTACCAACGATGTGTTCGAGAAGCGTATTGCCGCCCTCGAAGGAGGAATCGGTGCTTTGGCCGTTGCTTCTGGTCAAGCCGCTCAATTGATCGCTATCACTGGTTTGGCCCACGCTGGTGACAACTTCGTCTCCACCAGTTTCTTATACGGTGGAACCTACAACCAATTCAAGGTCGCTTTCAAGAGATTGGGCATTGAGGCCCGTTTCGTCAATGGTGACGACCCAGAAAACTTCGCCAAGTTAATCGATGACAAAACCAAGGCCATTTACTTGGAGTCCATTGGAAACCCTAAATTCAATGTTCCAGACTTCGAGGCCATTGTCAAGATCGCTCACGATAAGGGTATTCCTGTTGTGGTAGACAACACTTTCGGTGCTGGTGGTTACTTGGTTCGTCCAATTGACCACGGTGCTGATATTGTTGTTCACTCTGCCACCAAGTGGATCGGTGGTCATGGTACCACTATTGCTGGTGTCGTGGTTGACTCCGGTAACTTCCCATGGACCGACTACCCAGAAAAATTCCCACAATTCTCCCAACCTTCTGAAGGTTACCACGGCTTGGTTTTGAACGACGCTTTGGGTAAGGCCGCTTTCATTGGACACGCTAGAATCGAACTCTTGAGAGATTTGGGACCTTCCTTGAATCCTTTCGGTGCTTTCTTGTTATTGCAAGGTTTGGAAACCTTGTCCTTGAGAGTGGAGAGACAATCTGACAACGCCTTGAAGTTGGCTCAATACTTGGAAAGTCACCCTAATGTCGCTTGGGTATCATACTTGGGATTGCCATCCCACAGAGACCACGAAAAGAGTAAGAAGTACTTGGTACACCAAGACAAGTTCGGTGGTGTTTTGTCTTTCGGTGTCAAGGACTTGCCAACAAAGACCGATGACCCATTCCAAGAAGCTTCTCCAAGATTTGTGGATGCATTGAAGATCGCCTCCAACTTGGCCAATGTCGGAGACTCCAAGACTTTGGTGATCGCTCCATGGTACACTACTCATCAACAATTGAGTGACGAAGAGAAGTTGGCCTCCGGTGTTTCCAGAGACTTGGTCAGACTTTCCGTTGGTACTGAGTTCGTTGACGATCTCATTGCTGATTTCGAACAAGCTTTCAAGCAAGTGTTCAATTAATTATTTTCTATAAAACACGAATATTAATAGAAATAGTAACATGGCGGTGAACGTAAGCGAACCCAAAGAAATGTACCAACCTGTAGAAATTTTAAGGGTAGCGATTTGAAGTTCATTGAATGCAGATTTCAATTGTATGAGGTAACGAACTTCGCCGCAGAATTGAAGTATTCCGAAAATTAGATGAAGTGCACATAAAATCAATGGAGTGTAAATGAGTTGCCTTAGAACAAAGGGCGAGTTTGCTGCTTTATCGTTAGCCATTTTGAGAATCACCTTACCCATGACTAGCACAACCAATATGGACAAAAACATTAGGATCGAAGAAATGAACGACAACGATCTTCCCGCGTATTGTATGTTTTTTGCTTTATCTATGAATGAGGCATGACTTTCTTTGGACGTCGATTTGGATGAGGTTTTGGATGCAGTTTCTGATTTCGATTTTGTAGTGGTTTTGGAGTCAGTGTTGGATTTTTCAGTTGTAGGGACTGACGTTTTGGAGCTGCTTGCGCTGAAAAAATGGCCCCAGGACTCCAATGACAGCGAGTACGCCGTGACCAAGCTCTGGGCAATTTCCGACGGGTCGTCTGAATTGGAGACATAGCCCAATTGGTATCCCATATCGAGTATGAAAGTGGTGAAAAGATCAAGCCCATATGCGTATGTGCACTGCAGTTTTGCAGTTTCTGTGCCCGACAGAACTGGCCGACGACAGTATCCGTTGTAGTTGAAGCTGTATAGGTTCTTGCTGGAAAGGGTGTCGATGGTATTTATATGATGTAATTTTTCAGAGAGTTTCACGCCGTCGTGGAGCACCACGCTGAAGTCCTCTGCAAAGTACGACACCATGCGAAGGCCCTCGCGAGCACTGGCGAGGTACAATCGAGCCAGCGGAGTGTCGTCGAAGTGGAGTGTGATCTGGGGGTAGCATTGGGTGAAGCTGCCGCTGGTGCACGAGAAAGTGCCCAAGAAGTTGGCCATACAGACCAACATGGCGCACACGAACGACGCCATCACGATTCTGTGCAAGGGCCGGTTCCATCCTTTGGCGGTGGGCCGGTGGTGATCGAGGGTGTTGTGTTGATCGGAGTCCACGCTTGTGCTGTGGAGGTCGCCACTGGCAGAGCCCGTGGCGATAAGTGGAGGGGGCTCTTTCAGCGACCTGGTGGTGACGGTGGACATCGAACCCGAGACTCTTAGTACCGACGACATCGGAGCGGGAGGATGCACGGTATTTGTATCAGCGATTGTGTTTGTAAGTGTATTTGTAATTGTGCTTGCGTGGCGAGGGAAGCCCGATGCATTGGGAAATTTGGGATGTTCGGTGTAAAAAATATTTGGGAGGTGATCGGAGCAGATGGAGCAGAACGAGAGCAGCCACTGGTGGACCACGAACAGGAAGAGGAGAGTTGTTGACTAATGTTCATGTTCATGTTTGTGCAGGAAAGCGGATGAGATCGGTTTTGGACAACAATCGACGAGAAGCGAGGCTGGGGCATGGAAAGATACGGGGATGCGACGGAGGGGAGATCATGGCCACGGTAGGTAGATCAATTGCTCGGAGGGACGATCCAGGCGACGGTGGGAGCCTGAATATTGCGAAGGATTACTAAGAGGCTGGGGCTTGGGGCCCGGTGAAATTTAGGGAGAACACCGTGTGGTCGAGGAGGAGGAGACCACGGGGGGACATGGCAATGGGAGAACATGCCCCGCAAAACGGGACGGCTGCAACGGCTTCGGCAAAGGCCAAGGGCTTCCGTCCACACGGTATTGTTGATGTATGCGTACGAATAAAGAGGGACAGGCATGAGACCGAACAGGACAGCAGTGCGGGAGAATAATAGTCCCGTACTATGAAGCGAAGTGAGCGAGAGAAACGATCTGGGATGCGGGTTTCGGAGATACGCCAGATGCGGGCTCTAGTGCGCCTGAGGCCTGTGGCCTCAGGCTTCAAAAGGGCTCCGATCTTACTGGCTTTTCGTTGCATAGAGGCGACGCTTTCTCTTTAATGGTGAGGAGTGAATAAGTACGTGAGTTAGGGTATTGGCTCAGTTTGTGGGGTGGAAGGGCAGGGAGGGGGCCATGAATAATACTCACAATAGGACCACTATGCGAGGTCAGATTCGGAAACCGTTGGAACCCAAATAGGCCGCAAAACAACGCCTGCCACTACCCAAAGTGCGACTTCCAAACGTCTCCAGCAGATCGGTTATTGTATGTTGCGTGGGTTATGATCAAGGACTGCGGTTCTGTTGTAGGGATGTTGAAGGATACGGGCTGGAAATGGGTTAGACGCGGGCCGGAACGGGTTAGGCACTATGGGACAGTTTTAGGCTGCTTCGGGGTGGTTTCGATTGCTTTGAACTGTTTTGAGCTGTTTTGGGCCGTCTTTATGGGGCTGTGTGGTAGACAGGCAATTGAAGTGTTGCTTGTGGGGAGGTTCGTAGAATAAGCAATTCCATCGACAGTGTCATGATACGTTGATATGTATTAGATGTTGGTCAGGTCCCATGAACCTTTGAGAAGATCAGCTG
Organism: Suhomyces terraborum; assembly: GCA_030582495.1. Classification (NCBI taxonomy): domain Eukaryota; kingdom Fungi; phylum Ascomycota; class Pichiomycetes; order Serinales; family Debaryomycetaceae; genus Suhomyces; species Suhomyces terraborum. The sequence goes on along the minus strand of JAKTXJ010000029.1, from coordinate 57,298 downwards.
ACCATGGAAACATCCCGTTGTGCGGTCGAGCTTTTGGTGTGGTCTGAAAACGGTCTGGGGACTACGACTAGGGTTCGGAGTTCATACATGGGGTATTACCGGAATCGAATAACGTCGCAATTGTTAACTACCTGAGCTATTAAGTTGGTGGCTTGCTGGGTTATTTGAATGAGAGCTTGTGTCCCTCGAGCTCCAGCGTTTGAAGCGGAAAGTGTCGAACGTTCGTACGTTGGCAGTGTTTGATGTGGCATGTTTTCTCATGTAGGAGACTTCATACTATCGATATTTCATGCGCTCTATGAGACGTACCTACCAACAGTGAAATCTTTCCAATTGTCCGTCAAGCACAAGTACAAGCAATGAGGTTCCGGTATGATTGTCAATTGAAAGAGATTTCTCAGAGAGATAATGCATTGAAAATCGTTTATTCTCAAAAGATAATCACGTAATGGCATTACTATTCAAGAATTCCAACTCATCTGCATCCAAAAATGAATCCTGACCTATGGATTGTGTTTTGGTCAAACCCGTATAGTTCGAACCACTAGGAACTCGTTTGGTGTAAGGCTTCTCGAAATTGAGATCTTCCATCGAAATTGAAACCTCTTGGATTGGATTGTTCACGATGTCGTTTGTCTTGTGGACGAATGTATCATGGATCCCGTTTTTACGGCTTCTGTGGGTATTGCTGTAACCATCAAAGGTCTCCTCCCTATAATGTTCTCCCCTAGGATATAAATGATTGCTCGATTCCAGGTATAGGATGTTTTTTGCTTCCTTTTCTTCTATGATATATGGTTTAAAGTTGCTTACAGAGCTCTTAGAGCTCTTGGTATTGGTTCTTCTCACAGATGATTTCTTAGAAAGAGTCTCACCCAACCGTCTCAACTCTTCTTCTTCCTCATCTACGTAATCATGATGGTGGTGATGATGATGATTTAAATGGAAAAAGCTGGTATGCTTATGATTATCTTCTTCAGGATTATTCTCATTGAGCCTCATGAATTTCAGATCTTCGAACTTGCCTTTTAACCCACTCAACCTCTTTTTCTGATTTCTGTAATTTTGCTTCATCTTTTCAAACGTGCTATTGTGGGAAATATTCGCTTCGTCCGAATCTCCTGTCAGTTCCGTGATAAATTCACTCTCAAGATCTTTAAAGGGTGTGTAATCCCGGTATTGTTGGAAATTACTAGTAGTTCTCCGCTGTGCACCAGTATACGGTTTTCTTGCATGAGGGAAAAAGTCGTGATCTTCTTCATCATCATGATCAGGATTGGCACACCAAAGGGGTGCGGCCCATGAAAAGGCCGTCAACGCAGAAGCTGCAGTGGTTACCCAAACGAGCAGGAACCAGATTGGTCCCATATGCATTGAAATACCAAAAAGCTTCAAACTATCGTGGATTTCAGTTCTAATTTCAATTACCAATCGAGTTATGATACCTGTCCCGATCGTCATTGCCATGAAGGAAGCAACTGATAACAAGCCCAATAGATGAAAGAAAAATTTGGGTAGTCTTGAAAGGTCTTGTACGTCTTCTCTGTTTCCGTAGAGTATAAGAGTGCTTAGCACAAGGATGAACTGGGATGCCCCAGCAAATATAATTGCTGGAGTTACCAATTTGTACTTCACATCCCTAGACTTAGTGATGCGTCTATAAAAGTTGTCCTGATCATCGTCAGACTCATGGAACGCATATGCCATAATACTTTGCAAGCCTACTTGCAGGAGTTCTTCACGGTAATCGAAAACGAACCCGTTATTTGACTTGGAGCACAGCAAAACTTGATTATGCATTTTCCATTTGGCATCGCCATGTTCGTTGACGTAATGTGTGATATTATAGTTGCCAAAACACCAACTCCAGAGCGATGTCAATATGTATTGCGGTGCATTAGCCACCTGGGCCAGAGCATATTCGGATAGAATGGAAATCTCAGAGTTGGTGAAGGAAGCTCCGGTTGGATAATTCAGATAGTCCTCATCTCCAAGAATGGTGGGCAGTGTCGACACCGAGTTGCGTAGAGAATTGTATAGACCTTTTGCAACATCTAAGTGGGCACAGTTGATTCTTCCGATGAACATTTTGGTGGTTAGCAAAGGACCAATCAACACCGCTAGAGTCAATATCAAGGTGGCCACACTGGTAGAAACGCGTATGAGGAGCAACGCCCTTTCCTTGAAGCTGAGGTTGGCGAACGGTTTCCCTAGCCTCCTCCAGAGGCCGGCTAGCATCGCTGATATGAAGGGCGGTGACTTGGGATGAAGAGCAAGTGCGTTATAAGTGCGCTTGATGAAGTTTGAATATGTCGTTTTTAACAATAGACGTTTGACACTTGACAGGAGTTACGGCACACGTGACGAGAGGAAGAGGAATGATACGGGTGGTGTGTAAGGAGGGGCAGATCACGCAAGATGGGTGAGATCAAGAACCCTGTCAGATCCATGAACGAATTGGGCCAAAAAAAAACGTAGAAGTCGGTATAAACTTAGAAATACATAATTATCTGTTAATTGGAGCATAGAGCCAACTACAGTTCGAAACTTGCAAATATTATGGGACCCTATCGAGCATAAAATCTTGTGCTTTAGTTCGTCGTGGTGCTGTTGTATGGAATATGCTTCCCATACGTAAATTTGGTTTGGGTTGGGTGTTTGAATAAAATTTTGGTGGTCTGAAATTTATGACTGTACTTCTCAATTGAATATTGACACTCGTATTGTCGTGTTTCAGCACCGAGTGCGAAATTGCAGAGATAAGACTATTTGTGTCCTGTAATCAACTTTGGCGGTTTTCCTATTCCGTACAATTCCGTTTACTGGGTTCCTGCTTCCTACTTCCACTAACTTATTGTCCGAAGAACGTATTGGGCCAAAGAGAATAAACACCCGAGAGAAAAAGCAGCCATGTATATGGCATCTCAAGACGATCAAGAAATTAGTTGATCGTCATGGGAATGGAGTACATATGGATTACACGTGCTTGAGTAGAATTCTCACCTCAGAGGTGTTGATCAAGTAGTCATTCCAGTAATTTATAGAGTTGATGTTGCACTTTTTGGCATATGGTTAAAGTGAAATCTTCGAAAGCACTGCGTTTTGGAAGCTGTATATTGTGCAATGATTAAATTCGGAAACTGTGCCTTTTTTCCACTCTGGCGTAGTTTTCAACTGGACTGTTTGGTGGTTCGAATTCTCACTTTCTGTTCTTCTACTTCATTCAGCAGCTTCACTACAGTGCTAGAACATAATAATAAATTTATAATAAAACACCTATGACATCAATCATCATCCGGAACCCACAGGGTTCGATGAAGAACAAAATAACAACATTTGTTTGGTAAGTTTCCCACCACCAACAAAAAAATATGAATAAGCAAAGTATCAGTCAATATGCTTTGATTGACTAGCACTTTTTGTTTCGTTTGAATTCTTGATCGCCATGTCGATCACACCATACCCAACGTTAGGTTCTTTATGCAGAAAGTAATTCTAATAGAAAAGTGGTTCAGAACTCCTCGTTGAAGCTTAACTGCCCGTATTTGCTCTGGAAACTTACTAAATCCTGGTTCACGTGGGAATCTTCATGCTTTCTCTTAGTGCTACTGTGGAACTCAGGCAACGTTTGCAAGGGCGCATTGTGGATCTCATAGCGACTGTCCCACTCGCTCAAACTGGAGCGAGAAGAGCCAAACGTGGATCCATCGTTGCTCAAGGATGGGGGTTCGGACAAGTTGGAGGGCAAAGGGACTCTTTGGAACTGATTGGTACCACTCTTGTTTAAACTGTATTGGTGCTGGCTCTGAAGCGGGAACCCATCGGCAACGGCCTTTCTGATTCTCATTCCGATCACAGACAATTTGGCTGTGTTCTCGTCGACAGCTTGGGGCTGGACGCTTCTTTGCATCTGTCTCTTTGTGGATGGTTGACTCATGGTTCGGAGGGTGAAATAGCAAACGATCCTGGTGGTTATTCCCTATAGAGCTATTGAAGCTAGAAATTAGGTGGCTTTGTGCGGGACACGCCCCGCGAAGCTGAAGGTGCCCGACCTGGAGAAATTCTGGCACCGAGCTGCCCTGGGACCGGAACAAGGGCAGCTTCGACACCAGCAGCATGTGGGGAAGGGAGGGACCTTCAATGGGGCCACTGGGCTCGTGGAGCAGCCGTAAGCCTCGTGTAGCGGGGTGTCTCCTCTGCAACGTTTGGTGTGGGTCACGTGACACTGCCCGGCGGGCAGACCCAAATCCAGCTCGGGTGCTCCTGCCGCAAACTTCTGCAGCCCCAACTTGATTGTAATTCATTCCGCTTTCGCGTTCCATTTCAGTGTTATCCAACCGTGGGGCAGAACACCTATAGGAAGTAGCTGCCGATTGTTGTTCTATATAAGAAGCAAAGATTCCCATGACTCTGGACATCCATTAGAATCTCACTAGCAAACCAAACATGCCTGCACCAAACTTCAATATCTCGTCCACCGTTGCCAGAGAGTACGAACACGAATACTCTGCTCACAACTACCACCCATTGCCAGTGGTCTTCTCCAAGGCTTCAGGTGCCCATGTTTGGGACCCAGAAGGCAAGGAGTACTTGGACTTCTTGTCTGCATACTCTGCTGTCAACCAGGGCCATTGCCACCCTAAGATCGTCGAAGCATTGGTGGACCAAGCCTCCAAGTTGACCTTGTGTTCTAGAGCCTTTTCTTCCGACGTGTTCGGAGTCTTCGCCAAGTACATCACCGAATACTTCGACTACGAGTCGGTTTTGCCAATGAACACCGGTGCTGAAGCCGTGGAATCCGCCTTGAAGTTGGCCAGAAGATGGGGTTACGTCAAGAAGGGCATCCCAGAGAACGAGGCCATCATCTTGTCCGCTGTTGACAACTTCCACGGTAGAACCTTGGGTGTTATTTCCATGTCCACCGACCCAGATGCTTTCAACCATTTCGGTCCTTTCTTGAACAATGTTGGTCCTCAAATTCCTGGAGAAAAAGAGGGCTCTTTCTTGAGATACGGTGTCATTGAGGATGTCGAGAAGGCTTTCAACAATGCCGGTGACAAGATCGCCGCCATCTTGTTGGAACCTATCCAAGGTGAAGCTGGTATCGTTGTTCCACCTAAGGACTACTTGAGCCAAGTCCAAGCCTTGTGTAAGAAGCACAACGTGTTATTGATCTGTGATGAAATTCAAACTGGTATCGGTAGAACTGGTAAGATGTTGTGTTACGAACACTCTGAGGGTGTCAAGCCAGATGTTGTGTTGTTGGGTAAGGCCATTTCTGGTGGTGTTATTCCAGTTTCTGCCTTGTTGTCTTCCAAGGAAATCATGTCTGCTTTCACCCCAGGTTCCCATGGTTCCACCTACGGTGGTAACCCATTGGCTTGTCGTGTTGCCATTGCAGCTTTGGACGTGGTCAAAGACGAAAAGTTGGTCGAGAGAGCTCAAACTTTGGGAGACTTGTTGCGTTCCAAGCTCGAAGAGTTGAAGGCTGAATTCGGAGGTATCATCTCTGAAGTCAGAGGTAAGGGATTGTTGTCGGCCATTGTCATTGACGACTCCAAGACCAACGGAAGATCTGCTTGGGACTTGTGCTTGGTGATGAAGGAGCACGGTGTGTTGGCCAAGCCAACTCACGACCACATCATCAGACTTGCCCCACCATTGGTCATTTCCGAAGAAGACTTGTTGAAGGGAGTTGAGGTCATCAGAGAGTCTTTGAAGGCTTTGCCAAATGCTCCAAAGGCCGACCACTAAACCTGAGGAAACGAGTTCCAATTTTTCATCACACCTTGTATAAATATGATATTCTATTCACCTGAATTTAACGATACACTTAGTAGAGAAAAAAATACTACCAATAGTGAAAAGTAGAGAAAGTAGGCTTGGCCAGTTCTCAGCCCATAGACTATGTAAATTACTTGCTCCAATTGCTGAGTTCATTTCCATAGTATTCTTATTGAAATATCTATGCACCTCTTTTGGGTCCACGAGTTTCCAATTGATTTATTCACTTTTCCAATTCGTCCTCCGAATTCAATTTCCAACTCATTTTCTAACCTATTGTCTGACCTATTTTCCAACTCTTCTCATTTTCATACGTCACTTTCCTACTCACTTCCAATTTTTCAACCCCACACATTGCGGTTCTCCAGTCCCGTGACATGCGCAGCCATCGTGCCCGTACCGGTTGCAGCCATTATTTATCTCATGCATTCCTCGGCAAAAATCACCGCCTGCACAAAGACTTAAAGTTCCCCCACCAAAATCGACATTAATAATTTAGTCACTCCTCTGAATTCTGATCAAATCTAACCACATCTTTTTTTCTTCAAAACCATCATGTCTTTTGTCGGAGGAGGAGCAGACTGCTCTGCCAATGGAAACGCCATCGCTCAGTTCAACAAACACACCCAAGAGGACAGGTCCTTGCAGAGGCAAACCAGTGGCGCTGGTCCTGTTCTTCAAGGTTCAGGATTCAAACTGGACAACTTGATGAATGCCAGAGAAAGACAGAACATGGAGCAATTCATGAACGGTGGCAACGCCGGAAACAACTTCCAGTTCCAACCCATGAGACATGAGTTGAACATGATCCAGGGTGGCCCCTCCGCGGTCCATCATCCCCAACAGCAGTGGTCTAATGATTTCCAGATCCACAGCCCTTCTCCAGTCTCTCAACAAAACTCAGGCAAGGTCGGCTCTCCTCTCAGCTCCCAGTGGTCTTCTGAGTTCAAGCAGAAGCCCATGGAGCCAGCCCACCAATCTCCACAACCTCAACTGTACACTACAATGCCCATGAGAATGGGTGCATATCGTCCAATGATGGGTATGTCCATGATGTCGGGAGGCATGGCTCAACAACAGCAGATCCAACCTGTTGTTCAACAGTCCCAAGAACCACAGGTGGACTGGGATAATCAGTTCAAAGAGATCGAGGAGTTGACGAACGAAGTCAAGGAAGCAGAGGCGCAACCCGTTGAACGTGCTGAGTCCCCAGAATTCGTGATTGATGATAAATACCAGGCCACATTCCAGGAAGTCTGGGACGGCTTGAACTCGGAAGCTATGGAGAACGATTTCATTTCTCAACAGTATGAAGATTTCAAGAATACCCAACGCGATCCTCTTCCCGCAGACTTGAGTCAATGGGAGAAGGACTTTGCCAGATACGCATCTACTAGGGCACATTTCGGAGACTATCAGTTCGAAAGCAAAGAGCACAATCAATTCTTGGATATGCCTCAAGAGACTGACCTCTACGAGATCGGTTTACAATTAATGGAGAACGGTGCAAAGCTTTCAGAAGCTGCCTTAGCATTCGAAGCTGCCATTCAAAAGGATCAAAATCACATCAATGCTTGGTTAAAGTTGGGTGAAGTCCAAACTCAAAATGAAAAGGAAATCGCAGGTATATCGGCGTTGGAAAAGTGTTTGGAATTGCATCCTGAAAATTCAGAGGCTTTGATGAACTTGGCCATTTCGTACATCAATGAAGGATATGATAATGCAGCATTTGCAACCCTTGAGAGATGGATGTCTACCAAGTACCCACAAGTGGCTGAACGTGCACGTGAATCCAATCCTAAGATTACCGATGAAGACCGCTTCTCTTTGAACAAGAGAGTCACTGAATTATTTATCAATGCAGCCCAACTTTCTCCGGACCAAGCCAACATGGATGCAGATGTTCAAATGGGTTTGGGTGTGTTGTTCTACGCAAACGAAGATTTTGATAAGACCATCGATTGCTTCAAGTCTGCATTATCCATCAAGCCCGATGACGCAGTGTTATGGAACAGGTTGGGGGCTTCTTTGGCCAACTCCAACAGATCTGAAGAAGCCGTTGATGCTTACTTCAAAGCACTTTCTTTGAAGCCTACGTTTGTCCGTGCCAGATACAACTTGGGTGTTTCATGTATCAATATTGGATGCTACAAGGAGGCTGCGGAGCACTTATTGAGTGGATTATCTATGCATCAAGTGGAGGGAGTTCAGGCCAACTCCAACACCTTGAACCACAACCAGTCTACTGCATTGACTGAGACCTTGAAGAGGGCCTTTATCGCGATGGACAGAAGAGATTTGGTCGAAGTGGTCAAACCCTCTATGGACATCAATCAATTCCGCGGAGAGTTTGAGTTCTGATCGGAATGTACGCAACTCATTACAAAGGTCCCAATTCTCATCTCGAATCCGACCTCAACTCTCACCTGGACTCGCGCCTGCAAACGCACGATTCTCACTTTCACTAACCCAGGGTTTCCCTCATATATATTCATCAACTTATATAGATAATTCACGATATCAACGAAAAGAACTGATCCAAAGTGCTACGGATCCAATATCACACCACCTCAATCGCTGACGTCAGCAGGTGTCGATAACACATCCCAGGTCACGTGCCGCGAATGACTCAACTCCCCGGTTCCAGTAATGGATGGATAAGCGCAAAAGGAGAAGAATTCACTTTTCAACCTCTTCCTTTATGACATTTCCAGTTTTGCCATTAGTGGCCGGTCCAAATGACCGAGAAAGTCTCGAGACTTTTGCTGTGGTTGGCCAAGTCTTGTTTCCGTTGAACTCTGTCAAGGTTTCCAAGCACTTTCTTCATCTGGTTCCTGGTGATTTGCACGTCGATATCGATGCTACTGGAGAAGACATTTCTATTGAAAAATTGGTGGAAGTGTTGAATTTGGGGGTCAGAAAGGTGTTCATTGACTCAAAATATGCCAATCTTATAGAGGAAAGCGGACTTCCCAGCAATAGATTTGCAGTTCATTTCACTCAAGAGGCTGTCCCTGAAAATTTATTGAAAACTCAAGTTTCTCTTGTATTTTCCAAAGAGCTCTCCTCTGAATCGTTCAAAACGTACGGCCAAGATGGAAACAGATTGGTTTACTACCGTAACGACTCCATTGACCAAGAATCTGCCAACAAATTGGCAGCAATTGGATACTATCCAATTATTAGTGCTGAGAGATTGACAACAAAATTAGATGAAAAGAGCAAAATTTCCATTGCAGACATATTCACCGGAACTCTTACTACTGATCGTCCGGATGGTCTCTTTACTACTTTGATCACTACGCCAGCTCCTTCTTATACCGCTTTGGGTGTAGTCTACTCATCTGTCGAATCAATCAAAGTCGCAATTTCCGAAAAACAAGGGGTTTATCAATCTCGTAAGCGTCGTGAAGAACTTTGGTATAAAGGGAAGACCAGTGGTGCCACACAGGAATTAATTAGATTGGAGAAAGACTGTGATAATGATGTGGTAAAGTTTGTGGTTGCTCCAAAAGACAAGTTTGGATTTTGCCATCTTCCTGGAAATTTCACTTGTTTCCACGATGGTGAATTGAAACAAGGTGATGAAAGTGTTGGTCAAGGTTTGAGCAAGTTGGATAACACCCTTGTGAGCAGATTTGAATCTGCACCAGAAGGCTCATACACAAAGAGGCTTTTTAATGATGAAAAATTGTTAGTTGCGAAGCTTAGGGAGGAGTTGGATGAATTAATTGCTGCTCCAAAGGATGGAAAAGATGAAGTTGCATGGGAATGTGCAGATTTATTCTATTTCGCCATGGTATGGTGCATCAAACATGGTGTCAGATTAGCAGATGTGGAGAAGAACTTGGACATCAAGAGCTTGAAAGTCACCAGGCGTAAAGGTGATGCCAAACCTGCTTATATCGAGAAGAAGAATAATTTCGTGAAAGAACCAGAAGTTCCAACCTACAAGATGAATGTCATTGATACCACCGTTTCTGATGCTAAGCAAATAGAAACTGCATTGACCAGGCCTGTTCAAAAGACTTCTGATATCATGAAATTGGTTCTTCCAATTATTGAGAAGGTTCAGAAAGAAGGTGACAAGGCTTTGATAGAGCTTACTGATAAATTCGATGGGGTCAAATTGGATTCTCCTTTATTGAAGGCACCATTCCCAGAAGATTGGATGCAGATTTCAGACGATATGAAAGAAGCAATTGATATTTCGATATCCAATATTGAAAAATTCCATGCGGCTCAATTACCAAAAGAAAAAGTTATGACAGTGGAAACTTCACCTGGTGTGTTCTGCTCCAGATTTGCAAAACCTATTGAGAACGTTGGACTATATGTTCCAGGAGGCACCGCCGTTTTACCTTCTACTGCTATGATGTTGGGTGTTCCTGCAAAGGTTGCAGGTTGTAAAAACATTATCCTTGCTTCGCCTCCTGCCAGAGCAACTGGAAGATTGACACCCGAAGTTGTATATGTCGCCCACAAATTAGGAGCCAAGTGTATCGTGATGGCGGGTGGAGCACAAGCTGTTGCAGCAATGGCATATGGTACAGAAAGTGTAATCAAATGTGACAAGATCCTTGGACCTGGAAATCAATTCGTCACTGCTGCTAAAATGCACGTTCAGAATGATACACAAGCACTTTGTTCCATTGATATGCCAGCTGGACCTTCTGAAGTTTTAGTTATTGCAGATGGTAATGCAGATGCAGACTTTGTTGCAAGTGATTTGTTATCGCAAGCTGAACACGGTGTTGATTCGCAAGTCATCTTGATTGGAGTTGGCCTTACCAAGGAAAAGTTGGCTGAATTTGAAGTTGCGGTCAAGAGGCAGGCTGAAGTTCTTCCTAGAAAGGAAATTGTCAGCAAGTGTTTGTCACACTCATACACCTTGTTGGTGGACACTTATGAGGAAGCATTCAAATTGTCCAATCAATATGCACCAGAGCATTTAATTCTTCAAATTGACGATGCTAAGAAATATGTTCCAGATTATATCGAGAATGCAGGTTCTGTCTTTGTTGGTGCACTTTCCCCAGAATCTTGTGGAGATTATTCAAGTGGTACTAATCACACATTGCCCACATACGGATACGCAAGACAATATTCTGGAGTCAACACTGGCTCCTTCCAAAAGCACATCACTTCCCAAGATGTCACTGAAGAAGGATTGAAGAGTATCGGAAAAGCAGTCATGACATTGGCTGCTGTAGAGGGATTGGAGGCACATAGAAATGCCGTTCATGTCAGAATGGAGAAGCTTGGACTTCTTTAGATGTTAGGCTGAATATATATCATAGTTATTTATTTCTTTTCATGAGATACAAAACTGCATTAGATCTTTTCAGTAGCATCACGATTCATTACTATCCGTTATTTTCTGAGACATAATCGTACAATTCTACATTGTTTGCTAAAACGGTATAATACAGTTTGGATTAATTATGTATACAGTACAGAGTTTGAAGTTGGGGTGAAAGGAGGTCTTTGACTTGCTAACCAAAGTAATACACCAGAAACATCTGATATCTAAAGTTCCCGCAACAAGTGCAATAACCGAATAACTTCCTTGCCTAAGGTATCATCGATATTGGGTGCCAAAAAGGTATCCAAAGCCATATTGGCATCCGGCAATATTCTGCAAAGACCCTTAATAGCTTCAACTTCCAGTGATAAGTTTTGAGCGTTCTCTGGATTTTGGCGGTGAAGTTCCACACCCAGAACCAAATTGCCAACCAATGAATTCACAACAATCAATGACTTCACCAAAACCAAGGATAACACCTTGAACTCGTTGGATTCTTTAGAAAACTTCCCAGTTTCGGTTACCAAAGCTATGGATACTCTTGAAAAATTGCTCAAAAGAAGTTCCTTATTCTCAACAAGCCATTTCACAGTCAAATTTGGCGTAGGTGAATTCTCCTCTAGTGAGACCATATCAATGATAAGTTTAGCACCGAAAAGCGATTGTGATATGGTTGTTGCTCTAATGAAGATAAGTTTGGAGAACTCATAACTATTTGCATCAAATGGAATGATACTCATATACATCTGAAATGCTTTGGTGAGAAGCTTACCAGACTCAAAGCCTTCCTTATCCCCATCGAGAAATGCAATTGCCAATTTCCTCGTCAAATCCTGATCACTGGTTTGGATGTTGAAAGGCTTTGTGTTAGCATAAGTTGCCGTGCTAATATTCAATGTTCCGTTCAAAACTGCTTGCATCAATGAACGATTATGAGGTTCACGTACAATAATTTTTGTAAACGCATCGATACCAAATGGAAGATAAGAATGGGTGTCCAAACTTGCAAACGGAATGGCAAACTCCTTATCCAATGCAGGTCCGAAAGAGCTAACCAAGACAAAGGTGAGGAAAGCTTCCTCTAAGCTTCTTAATTGAACAAAATATGCAATATTGTCAAGAATAAGGAGACAATCCTTGAGCAAACACAATTTCTTTCTTTGGAAAACGAAAAATTCTTCATTCATCGCTACCTGCTTCACAATTTCATAAATCAAAGTTCTTAAATGTTCATTTTCAGCTGCAGTTGGCTTGTTAACATCAACGTATGATATATTTCTCAAGATCATGGTGATGGTAATCAATTCATCCACTAACATAACTTGGTCATCCGTAGCACTTTTGGTTTGGATCTCACTGAAATGGTACTTATTTTCCTTCCTAAATTCTTGTAATGCTATCATGTAATCTGGAATCTTGAATGAAAAATCTGGATCATCAGATTTATCTGGAGATGTTGATGAGGATTCGCTTGGAGTCTTATTATTAGGAGTAAAAATCATCTCGTCCATCTCATCATCCTCGTCATGGTCTTCAGCTTGACCGGTTAATGAATTCACAATGAAGTGTATGTCTTCTTGCATCAAATTATTTGAGTTCTTTCCGACATATCTTTCAAAAACGTCGTCGATATTGGAATTTGCACTGAGCTTTCTGGTATCATTGTATGCAAAACCATCAACTTTGTTCTCTACTTTGACAATCTGCTTCAATACCTTTAAACCCAATTTTGATAAGGTGTCCAACAACTCTAAACAGTCATCAATCTTGAAAGAGTAATTCACATCAGAAGAAGTTACCAATAATGTGTTTAATGAATTGAAGATATCACCACTGTAAGGGCCAGCTGATTTAAGTCCCATTATTAAGGCGTGCATGTTTATCGTGCCCAATTCTGGAGCAAACAAGTAAACCGGTTTGGTGATTTCAATTTCACTTGCAACTTGCGACAACTCTTTAATCGGATAGCCACCATAAGTATCTACTATCTTGTTTAATGGAATATAATTCTTGATAATATTGGGTTCTTCATTGTCTACCGCTTCACCATAAATAGCTGGGACTGTCTGTTGTTCTTGTTTAAGTTGTGCTTGTTGTTGAGGTTGTGGGACTTGTAATGCAGGAGATTGCTGAGCTTGGAAATTTTGTTGCTGCTGATGAAGGGTAGCATTCTTTTGTGGCAATTGTTGTTGTTGTTGCTGAAGTTGTTGGAGTTGTTGTGGTTGCAATGGAATCTGTTGTTGCTGATGAATAGGATGTTGTTGTGGCAATTGCTGTTGTTGTTGCTGCTGCTGGAACAGCGCCCTCATAGCCTTAGCTTTCGCTTGAACATGTGCTTGTCCTGGTGCCTGAATTTGCGGATGATTAGGCATATTTGGAGTTGGAACCTGTGCTTGAAGCGGTGTGTGAGCTTGAGAAGGAGCTTGTGAGTGCTGTTGGTGCTGTTGGTGCTGTTGGTGCTGCTGTTGTTGTTGTTGTTGTTGTTGTTGTTGTTGTCTAGCTTGTGCTTGTCTCTGTTGCATGATCTGCTGAGCTTGTGCTTGTTGAAGGTTCAATTGTTGATTTGGCATTTGAACATTCCTTGCATTCATTTGTTGATTCTGCAAGTAAGGGGATTGAACAGGAACAGGTGAGTTGTGATTCGAAGGATTGCTCACTCTTGACAATTTTCTCTGTTGTGGTGTAGGAGCTTGCGAAATCGAAGGACTCTGCTGAGGCATACCACCTGGTGTAGGAACGTTAGAAATCGCAGGCGATTGAATACCAGTTTGTGGAGGTGACATCTGAGACATCGCTTGCGAAGGGTTGACTCTATTCTGATTTTGTTGATTTTGAGGTGGTGGTTGTTGCTGCTGAAACCTCAGCAAAATCTGCTTTTGAAATTGCATCCTTCTTTGTTGAATATCCTTATTTCCATCTGGGGTACTGGAGTATTGCTCATATGGAAATAAGTAATTGATGTAACATGCACTGATTTCACGATCAATCTGATGCTTGGCATTTTGATCTTGAATATCGATACCATCATAAAGGGAAAGCTTTTGCCCAATTAACAGCCAAGGGTTTTGTTGGTTGTTCAAAGTTGGTTGCTGCACCCACTTCACAAGTTGCTGAGGGCCACCTAACTTCTGAGACATGAAGTGAAAGAAGAACAAATTTACCTTTTTGCCATTGATAACAGGAGGTTGGGTGATCGGAGTGCCTCTGCGTGTCATGAAATCATAGAGCGAAGTCAAGAAAAGCTCAATCTGCATTTGTGCAATTTGGTTTGGTGGGGGCTTGTTAACTTGGTTGGGAGGAGTAGGTTGCATGGGAAGACCCTGCCCTTGTGCCGCATTCAACTGCTGGTGGTTGTTATGCATAGCATTTGGTAATTGATTCATCATCGTGTTGTTTTGATGGGGTGACATCACACTGACCGGACTGGCACTGTAAGAATTATTTTGTACGCCTTGCATCGAATTCTGTTGTTGAGCTTGGGATAAATTCAGGTTAGAAGTGTTCATTATTGGAGTTGCCAGGTTAGAGGACGTCGAAACTTGAGGTCTGTTCTGCTGTTGAGGTTGAGGTGACATTCCACTCATGAGATTCATGTTTGCTGGCGATTGCTGTGACTGCTGGTGTTGATGCGCTTGATGTTGTTGTTGCTGCTGTGAGTGGTGTTGGTGTTGTTGTTGTTGGTTTTGTTGGTGCTGCTGCTGCTGCTGTTGTTGTTGTTGTTGTTGTTGTTGTTGCCTCTGAAGCATTTGCTGTTGCAAAATATGTTGTCTCATTTTCTGGAGTTGTTCCTTCTTAGCATTTTCAACGTTTTGAGAGAGCTGAGCTGATTGATTCTGATTCATAGCTTGTTGTTGATTTTGAGCTTGAGCTTGAGCCTGTCTCAAAAACATTTGAGGATTGAGATTTTGATTCTGTGCAGAAGCGTGTTGCTGTTGCTGCTGTGGCTGCTGTTGCTGATGGTGGTGTGTTTGGTGTTGCTGTGGATGCAGTTGTGCCAATAGTTGTGCCGGTCCAATATCTTGAGCTATACCTGGAGAAGCCATTCCGACGTTGGTTCCACCTGGAGTCTGGTGACTTGGAGTTTGATCAAAGATATTGTTCAAAAACTCATCACTAGGATCGGCTTTGGACGATCCCGAATTCAGGAATGCACTTTCGTTGAACCAGAAATTGTCGGACATGATTGGGATGTTGGACACGGTGAATATCTGAGTTCAGTTGAGGGTATATTTGGACGGTGCGCGCACGACGCCAACTAGGTGAGCGGTGGGGGTTTTGCCGGATTAGGCTTGGAACAAGAGGGAACGAGAAGAACGAGAGAAAATGGAGAATTGGACGAGAAACTTCGAAAGAGAGTGGGTTTGGATTGAGCTGATAACTGTTAAGTATTCCTGGAAGGAGCTACTGTATTTTTCGTAATTGAATAAATGAGTGAGCCTATGGGGTTTGTAAGTCTTGCACATGAGCAGATTCGAGACATTGACATGTTTCATGCAAATCTCGAGATATTGAAATTTTGAAATTTTGAAATTTTCGCAATAGGAACTAAATTCACACGGGTTCCTGAGATTGGAAAATTATACCTGGACGCAGATGAAAATTTCTTGAAAATCCGTGAAGTTCGTAGAATTGAAAGAATATTCTTCTCGGGCTGCAACGAAAAATGATACAAGAGGGTATATATTGCAGTATGGGTGAGAAACCTCACCCGTACGACTCCTACGAATTTCACAATTAATAAAGTACTTTGAGTGACAAGGTGATCTATAAGTATTGAACTATTACATGCTGCTCACAGCCAGAATTGCCACCACTTCCTCTGTAATTTCTTGGATAATGCCTTGTAGTGCTCCATTTCACCCCAACAGTCTCTTCCCCATTCACAGCCAGCCATGTTGATGACAAAGTCATGGTTCTTATAGAAATATTGAGGATCATCGGCCTTGTCAGAACATGCACCATTGGGGAAAGCATTGATCTTTCTCAAAGGCAAGAAACCCACTTTCTCCCGGATCCACGCCTGGGTGGAGTACAAAGTCTCCAAAGCATCTTGTTCTTTATGTTCCCACTGCATATGCATCTGTTCATACATAGCAGGATCCCACCAAATATCAAGCAACATCTCACTCCAGCTGGACCGTCTCATCAAGAACGACCCAAGGTTGAAGCCACCACAGTCTTGTGTGATGATCATGTCGATCTCTTGTCTATAGTCGGTGTATGGGATATCTGTAGGCAAGTTCAATGGGTTGAACGTGTCCAAAGTTCTATAAGTAGCATTTTCCAAATCGTTGAGGAAGTGTTCTTCCAACGAGATATGAGGTTCCATGATGTAGGTATGCAAATCCAACCACCAGAACCACTCGGTGTCTGGGAACTGTCTCATGGTTTGTTTCATGATATCCACCTTTTCCCAGGATTCTCTCCACTCGTGAGAATACCTCTTCTTGATGGTCATGTCCTTAATGGTCAATCCATATCCGTGAAGCTTGGCATAGTGCTTCTTATTGGCGATGGAAGATCTTTCAACTGACCACTCTTGTGGCGATTTCCATTTCAAAACACCACCGCCTTCGTTGGCAGCCAATATGATCACGACCTTGGGACCTGTGGATTTGAAATGAGGTACGAAGGGGATCGTGGTCAAGAGTGAAAGACACGCAAACGTCAACAATGCAAGCAGAAGCTTTTTATATTTTAATGCAAACTCCATAAGAGGCATCAACGTCTGATTCAAGACCGAGATGAACTTGCCCCCCAACGACAGCTTCTTATTTGGTTTGAATGTCTTTGAATATTCTGCGTTTGTACCGTCCATACTTTTTAAATCATTCAGACTGGAATACGGCAACGCAAATCCTTGGGTTGATGCCATTTGGTTACGGTGGACTTATCGAGTGTTGATGATTTTTATCAACGCGATCTGGTCACGTGACCAACACCAGTTGAGCGGATAGTGGTGTGGTCGACACGTCCGGCAAAAATCACGATGTGTGGCTTAAGTTGACCTTCTACAGCACTCCACGGGTTATCATGAGTCATATTTGTGAAATATTATGTAAGTTACTAAGTGGTTCAAGATTCTGATATCGTTATTTGAATATGCGTTGTATGCTGATGCATCAGTAAAAGCTAGCACAGGAAGTGCGCAGATCAAATGTCTGCAATAGTCCACGTACTAGTAACCACTGGATAATTAAGATCTAACTGAGGTTGAAGATCAGCTGAATTAATGAAATAGATTTGAATCAAGATTTCGAACTTAACTGAATATGGCCTGTTGTCCAACTTGTTAATATTTGGGAAGAGATTTAACTCGTGATTTCTCCTCCAGCATTTAATTAAATAATATGTTATGATTACCTTGTTCACTTTAGAGGAAGTAGGTTCTGCTCAACGCACAGCTGACGACATAACGGACATTCGGGATGTTCCCTGATCCAATCAACTATGCAATCCCAACAGAAAAGATGGCCACACACTGCAGCAGAGGGATTTACCATTGAGGAAAGACACAACATGCAAGTGCGAGCATTGGTAGGGAGATATGGAAGTTGTTTAGGATCCTCAAGATCAATTATCATACCCATATTGTGCATATCCACAGTTTTCAATTCGTCGATATTTCCTATTTGGAGAGAAGAATTGTCAGTGTGTTTATCTTTCAATTCGCCAACATCCTTCAGAAGCTTCCGTTCGTCTGAGTATGCTTTGAGTTGGATTATGCCCTTGACCACAAATTGTAGCAAGATAATTGCACCCAAAAACGAATAGTTTCCAGCCTGCTTCAATTTCTTGGGTTCTTTATTGTGTCCGAATGCATATCTCAATCCGAAGATTCTTTTGGAAAACAGGTAAAATTCACCTTTGAAGTAGAACAAGGCAATATGAATGTTCATAAATATGTCCAACACCTTGTGATACGAGGAGAAGAACTTGACCAATTTTCCTTGTTCTTTGTCATCTTCGTCATTCGATCTGAATCTCCGAACTAACTTGGTTATAAGGTAGGGAACTAATGCATATGAAAGAATGAACCCGATTCTTGGTAACACCGTGGGGAGTCTCTTACCGCTTCTACTGACATAGATCAAGTCCACATACTCCTCTCCAAGTGTACGAGCACCAATCAATGTAGTAAGTGCAAGATAGAGTGACTTGGTGAACACGGTGATTTCCTCTGGATGTGTATGAATGAACCGTTGACCACTTAAGAGCTGAAGTACATCTTGGATTTGTGACCTGAAAGAAGACTCAAAGTAGGCGTCCTTTTGGTGTGCTCTCACTAAATGTTAGACTTATTCAATCAACAATCTCCAGAATGATACGTACCTATGGTTGCTGCATCGGCAAATGGCAAAGACCGAGAGTTTGGTTTCGACATGGTTGTTGGTGAAGTCTGTGTAGCTACATCGTAAAGGCCGAGGCAAAGTGGAGTATCACGTGACCAAATTGTGGGGTGGCCCTGTGAATTGGTTGATTAAGACTTATATAGGGCACGAAGATGATGAAGTATGCAGGAATATGTTAATATGAACATTTGCTCTGTAAGCTTGTATCTCGAAAAGGGGATTCTAATTCTAAGCTATGATCGATTCCTCTAAAAACCGAAATCTCCCAATTTCTTTTCCAAAGAGTTGATAATAGTTTCCAATTCGTTCTTATTACTGATGAGTGAATCAAGCTCATCAAATTTCCGTTGCTTGGTGTAGTCCCCAATGAGCTTTTCAACTATGAATTTTTGCTCATTCATGACCATGAGTTCCTCCCGTAATTCCCTTATTTGTTTCTTTGTTAGGTTGGTCGCTTCGTTCTGCTTGGATGCAGCGGTATTTTGTGCGCTTTCAGCGTTCTCGGTTTTACTCTTCGCATCCATAATCTTCTTCTTTTCAAGTTCTTGGAATTGATCATTTATGGACTTGAATTGAAGCAAATTTTCTTGTAGAAATAAAATTGAGCTTTGGTACATGTTATTGATTATTTTTCCGTTCTGTTGGTATTCCGGTTTTACCAGCAACTTATTATCATTCAAGTCATAAAAGCTGCTTCGAAATTGAATGTTCGCTGTTTCGAAATCCTTCAAGACCCGAACTAATTTGTTCCTTATTTTTTGGATGTTTTCGTCAGAATCTTGAGACTCTCCTGCTTGCTTCAACAGTAGTCCGTACTTAGGGAGCAATATATCAACTTGGTTCTTCATCATTAACATCACATCATATTTGCCCAATATGAAATTGTCGTCGGTTTTCTTGAGATTATCGAATTTCCATTCGTAAAGTAACGAATTTTTGCAATTCACGCAGCATCTAAAGCGAATCAGTTCATCTTCAACAAGTTCTTTGATGTGCTGTTTGATGAATATTGAATAATTCAAGGAGGGAAGTTTTTCTAATAACTTGGATAAAGGAACAAGTATTGAACAATGCTTACGAACGCCCTCTGGATCATCACAGACTATCTTCCCACAAAGTCGACAATGATGCTTTCTGATGATGAAACCAAACGTTACCAAGCATACTGAACAGTGACTGATATTATTATTCTCCCAATCATTATGCAGAAATAATTCAAAGTCGTTCTTATAAACTGAAGTTAAAGAATTCCAAAGACCAGGTTTGTCCTGAAATTGTTTTTCAATAAGTACATTAGCTAACTTGATGAATCTCTGGAGAATTTTACTTCGTTGTAACTGATGCTGATCCACCTTTTCCTGTCTATTTTTCTTGAACACTGCAGTCAAGTCATTACTCTTTACACTTGTACCTTCCAAGATGTCAGGTTTTCCAAAGTAGCAATTTGGGCAACTCCTGCACCAGATCCCACTCTTGGTAGTATCGTATTGGGGTATTTTTTCAGAGTTTTGGGGGTTTCTCAACCTAATGCTATGATGTGTATGCTCATTACAGAAAAGTTCTCCACACTTTCGACAATTCACAATACCATTTCGTACTCCAAGGATCTTTTTGCAATCCTGAAACGAGCAGTTGGAGGTTGTACTTGGTAGCTTCCAGTGTGATCTGATTATGCGAGACTTTAATTTGGATGGAGATGGGGTATTATGCACTAAAGTTTTATTGGGAACAGACTCTTGAGATGTTCCATCCCGTAATCCAAAACCTTTGTTGTTATCGTAAAGGTCTAGGGTGATACTTTTTCTGCTCGAAGGACTCTTTTGCTGAGGAAGAGATTCTGTCATTTTACCAGAAAACCACTTCTTGATATCATTGTTGATAAAGTCGTTCTTAATGAGCCTTGATATGGCATTTGAGGAGTCTGCATTCTCAATCCCGTGTATATCATCAATATGTTGGTTCAATTGATGCAAACTGATCATGGTTTCATCACACATCGGGCACGCGATATCGCCATGCACATTTTCCAATCCATTCTGCAGCTGGTCCTTCGCATTAATGTCGGGTTTCTTTTCAACTGTATTGGATAAACGTCTTGTGGGAGTCGGGCTATCTGATTGGAACGGGTTGATTTGTTGAGAATGGAGTGCCGAAGTCGATTTCTGTGGTGCTTCTGGATCGTGCTGAGGAGACTTGAACGGTGAGCCTAAAATCCGCTTCTTCAGCTTGTTCACTGATAGCGACATATTAGTGTGAAAGTCGGTTGGCCGGCATAAACGTACGAATGTGCCAGGTACGTGTAATAGTGCTAACGATAGTAATAGTGATAAGATTAATCTGTTGAGGAACCTGCACCTAATTGTATGCGGTACAGTAAGCGAGAAAGAGAGTACATCAGATGCTACTTAGGAGTGAGAAGAGTCAGGTAAGCTTTCAATGAATTGCTTTTAAGAGTGTTTGTAAGGAAAGGGGAATGTGAGACTAGAGTTGGTTTTGAGAGTGGAGGTGAAGCTATAGTTCTAGCTGAAGACATGATAATATTATAGTCATCAATGTTATATGTAGTATTGATCTTTATACGTATATAATTCAGTATGCGATGCTGATCGCACAACTTTGGAGGGAGACTAGGAGAAATCAATGAGTTGGTGCGTACATACTGATCAGTTGTGTATTTTGTGCTTTAATGCTGATGATATCTGTAAATTGTGACGTGCAATTTTTCAAATTGAAATTGGAATTGGAATTTAATTGACCTTGACCATGACCACAGTGATATCGTCCTCCTTTCCTCCCAAGTATTTCTGGCCAGTCAATTGTGAAAGCTCTTGCGCGAATACACTGGGGAAATTCGAATCTTTCGAAACCTTAACCACTTCCTTGACAAACAATTTGGCAGTGTCTCCCAAGTCGGCTCCTTTTCCTTCGAGTTGATCACGCAAGAAGATCTCAATGTCCTTTGGTAGCACATTATCTGTGACTCCGTCGGTGGCAAACACCACAATATCGTTTTGGTTTAAATTCCACTCGTACTCATCAGCTTGTTCTGGGGTATCGCGTATGTAACGACGGCCCTCCATCTCCGCTTTCTTGAGGATGTGTGCTGGGATCTTGGACAATTGGTATGGAGTATTGAACTTATGGGTTTGGAATTCCGTTTCATGGACCAATTCGTAGTTGCGGAACACCCCACACCATGAATCACCGAGGTTGGCCACGCGCAAGCGACGTCCCTCGAGAACTCCCAAACATGCGGTGGTGCCTCCAATTTGGACTTTAGGCGACTCCAGAACATACTCGAAGGCTTCGTGTAACATCTGTTTAGGTGGAATGTGGGTATCCACGCCATTAGGAGCGGATTCAAACCCGTTCCGGAGGGCGGCACAGAGTTCTCTAGAAATGGCAGACGAGTCGAAACCAGCATCGGCCCATCCTCCAACGCCATCGGCGACACCCATAGCAATGGATCCGTCACCATTCAATGCAACGAACGCATTGTCCTCCCCGGTGGGGGATTCTTGTGCTGGCAGAGGCTTCTGATGCTTTTTCTTGAAGAGATTAGATTCCTCTCTGTCTTTCGCCTGATATGCCACAGCGATGGTGTAATTAGGTAACACGGTGACATCCTCGAAGTTCTTGGAGGCAGCCGAGGCCGTGGCACTGGAAGAGAAACCAGCTCTCTGTCCACCTCCATGGCCGCTAGCAGACCCGGAATTACCACTACCACCAGCACCAAAGCCTCCCACGCCGGCAGACCAACTGAACATTCGGCGGCCCGCAATGCTCGTGGTGCCCTTGAAGGCTTGGACGCTTCTCTTACTGACAAATGATAATAACATCGACAAGAGCACAAGGAGAAGTACGTGAAAGTGTTTCATGGTATGAGGTCTACATGTTCCTGTTCACTGGCCAATCAGATGGGTGCGTGCGTGAAAAATTCAAATTTCAATTTAGTAGGAACAAAATATAGGTGCACGAAACTTTCTTACCTATTGTAACTACCACACCATGTCTACTTTCAACGTGTTAAGATACTCCTTCCTCGGTGCCGGTCTCTTTTACGGAGCCTTCCACAGATACGGTTTGGAAAGCAGCCACCAACAACAAGAAGCCTTGAAGCAATGGAAACAAGAAGAGAAGTTGATCAGACAAGCCAAGGCCGAATACGCTAAGCTTAACGCTCCAAAGGAGACCAAGACTCAAGGCTCCATCAACTGGGAAGACCCAAACTTGGACTTTGGTAAGGTTTTAGAGGGCTTGGTCCAAAAGTTGGACTAAACTGGGGTATACACCACAATACATGAACAATTAGAATGACCTGTAGACCGGTGATTCCGGGCATGGGAATGACGGGAACACTTCTAATGTGTGATTGATTCCTAAGCTCGTGCCATCGATGTAGGATAATGCAATTTTTGCTTTCACTTTCGAAGAGCACAGAACCAGAATGGGGGATGTGAGAGATGTCTACACAGCGAAGACTTGCGATGTGGAATATCGAGCAAATACACTGCAACATGGGTATGATGTGATTAAATAAAAGAGCTAATAAATAGTGTATATCGTTAACGTTATCTTCTAAGTTTGCTAGAATCTTGAGATGTAGAAACACTTTCAACTTCGTGATGGAATGTTGAGTGAGACACCCGATCGTCTTCCTCGGGATTTTCTGCCACTTCTTCTGGAATAAGCAAAGCTTGTGGAGTGGATTCAATGTCTTCTGGCTGCTTCTCCTCTGACTCAATCCATTTTCTCATAAAATTAACAAGCACCTGTGCAGTGATAACTTGTTCAGATTGATACAACACTAATGGCACCAAAATAATACCCAACTTGGGGTTGTGTGCACCATATTGCGAGGTCACCAACGACACACCCAAAGCTGCAGTCTTCGCTGGACCACAAAGCAAAATAGCCACTGTGTCTCTTCTGTTGTAATAGAAAGGTCTAAAGATTTTGTAACAAATAGTGTAAGTCTTCGAAGAATTCTCATCTGGAGGAACACTAAGGAACCTTTTCACCGGCCATGGGCGAGCATAGACAAATGCTAAGGCGGTGAAGAATAAATAGATCCCAATATTAAAAAATACGAGGAAAATGATTGAAGCATGAGAAACTGAAGTAAATGCATGCTGATAAAAGGCCGTCGAAAATGATTGGAACATGATGAGCAACAACATGAACAGCCCAACTTTGTTCAAGTAGAACTTGGTGCATACCCATTTAGTCTGCTCGGGCCAGATGTTTTGCACCACTTGACCCACGAACAATGGAACGAATACCGAGCATCCCAACTGTTGCATGGTGTGTCTGTACAAATCCAGGATGGGAACATCAATTCCGTCTTGATGGGATGGGTTTCCGAACTCCCAGGTCCCTCTCATGTACATCTGAAGTAGTGCAGGGGTGACAAAAGCTCCCAAGAGATTACCCAAGATGACTTCACACAAAGTAAGGATATCGTTACCGTGAGCTTGCTTGGTCATGACCACATTGGAAGAAACCGTGGTAGGACAGGCATGTGTAATTATCATTCCCACAAGGACCCAGTCGCTTATGGCCCCGTCGTGGGATGCCTTGACTCCGCAAGCAATGCCGTAGATAATCGAAGATGTGATGAGAAACGAGAGCGAAAGAACGGTAATGTGAGCTCTCCAGTTGGAGAAGTTCTTGAACAAGTTCTTGGTGGGCATCGACAACCCTGAAATGAGGAAAATGATCGCCACAGCTCCGTACCCTATGGTATACTCAGCTCTGATAAGACCTCCGGATCTGGCGAAATTGGGTGCATAGCGGGCAATGATGACGAAAATGGCCAATCCGATGAAGAACCACTGGCCGATCAAGAAAGATAGCACCGACTTGGCAATGGCGGAGGGTTTCGAAGCTTTGGCGTCTTGGTTTGAAGGTGATGAATCATTGTTCGTTGCTGGAGTCACGTCAGTAGCCAGGCCGGCATTCGCAGGAGATGAAGCTTCGGGAAGATGAGGGTTCTTGGGAGGTGAAGACGACATCCTGAGAAGAGTGGTATGAATATCCTGAGAGGCCGGAACTCGTTCTCGGTGGGGCCTTATATGATTTCACCTCAACGTCTATTACGCCATTGCTTCTATTATCGGTGTCTGTCACCTGCGCCTGTGTGCAGGAGGCGCTATCAAGTACGGGACCTACCCGAGGGTTTTGTTAAGGGTGCGAGTCATAAACCGGACCGAAACCTACGTTTTGGCATGATTACGTAATCGGGCCGGCAGAAGCAAAAGCCGTGGGTGGGACAAGGCCTATGATCGCTACCGACAGGCAAACCCTGGGCAGTAGCAGAGGACAGAGGGGAGCGGGTTTCTAGGCGATGGGCCCGTTATGGTTACCATGAGAAACTATGGAATTCATTGGGGGACTATTCTGGACCGCAACCATAGCGTAGTGGGGAGAGACCCCGTTTCAGTTGCTGCTCACCATTGACCGAATTCAAGGGGTGTTCAAGCTCCGTGTTTCCGCAGCCCTACAAGTGACATCCAGAGGGTCGGAAAACGTTCCGACCCACGAACTTTCCAGGGAAGGAACCTACGGTTGGAGTAGCAGAAACCACCGACCGTTGTCGGCCCTGTATGCAGGGCCCCAGGAACCCGAAGCCACACTGGAGATTGACGCACGAGCTCACCGGTGGTGATGCGGTTACGTAAGCAGGGCATCTGGAGTGTTGTTGTGTGCCGAAAGAGGAAATGTTCCAATTCTCTGGTAACTATCGTCAACAAAGAAGCAATCACCGCTGGGCTGTTTCCTTCCAATTATACCACTTTTTTCATAATTAAAGACACTCTCGGCGTCTTCCATTATTATTGTCATTCCCGCATTCCATCCTTATAACAAGCTTTGGTCGCTTTGAACCGTCATCTCCTCAAAACCTCAGACTCTTGCACCATCCAACTTCAAACATCTCCATACCATGAGTCGTTTGGGTCCAATCCGCAATGAGGAAAACTCGTTTGTGAACAATTTCTGGGGCCCCACGGACTCGGGATTCAGGGTGATTCAGACCAAGATGAAGGATTCCCTCAACACCCTCCAGGAATTACTAGACTACTACCAAGAGAGGGTCTTGGTGGAGAAAGAGTACAACAAAAAACTCGACAAGTTGAATCTGAAACACAACATTGGATCGCGAGAAACCGGGACCTTGAAGAAGTCGCTTGACAAGTTTGCGTACGAAAACGCCCAGATGACCAAATTCAACAGCAAATTCATCAAATCAATAAGTCAAATCAACTACGACAACCTAAGCGACTTCTACGCCATCTACAGCAAGAAAGTGTCCAAAATCGATCATCATATGAGTAAGATTATCAACAAACGAAATGACGCACAGAAGAACCTAGAGTCCTCCAAAAACAAGTTTCAGGAAGACTGTATAGCAATCAAATCGCTTCAGTTGAGTTGTCAAACCACCTGGGGCAAGGAATTGGAAAAGAATGAAGCCAAACTCTCCAAAGTTACTCAATCAGTTTCACAATCCAAGAAAGCTTATCAAATGGCATTGGCTCAATACAAAGAATACAATGACATTTACGTCAAGGATTGGTCCATTTCATTGCAAGACTATTACAAATTGGAGATTGAGAGAATTCAGTTGTGCAAGGTCAATTGTTTTAACTTCTGTAACAACGTGGCCACGTTATGTGTTGACCATGATCAATCAGTGGATTTGGCTAGATCAGTTTTCGCAAAAATTCAACCTCCGCAGGATCTTCATGATTTTGGTATGAATCATGGTACAGGTGACAAGATCTTCAAAGAGCCTCAATTAATTGACTTCATGAATGGTTACGATGATGAAGAAATCAGCTCAAAGAACTTTACCACCGCTAATTACGAAACTCCTGATTACCAACCAATTCTTTCTAGAAGCTATTCTACATACTCTCATGCTTCGCAGGCGTCTCCTCCGAAATCAACCCCAATTGTTCAAAAAGAATTACCACAACTCCATGCAAATGCTTCCACAAAGCAACTCACAAACGTATCATTACCACATCCTGGATACAACAGTTCTCCACCAAAAACTCCATCCCCTGCAAGGAAACCACCACCAACGTCGAATACCAAATCTTTACCAATTCAAAACCTCCAAGACTACCCACCAATAAAACCTAAGTCCGGCTCTATTTACTCCTCATCTCCAGATGATAAAAATGATGTTTTCTCGTTGCCCGGAAAGAACGAAAATGAGTTAGCTAGAAGCAATGGATCTTCGAATTATTCCAACCCTACGAACTATTCGTCTTCGAACTACTCTACAGAGAGAAACTGGGCTTCACCAAGAAGAAAGGAGAAGCAATTGAATCAATTCCAAGAACAAATCAACCTCAAGTCCAAGGAATTACCTCCATTGGCAAACTCGATACCCAAACTTTCACTTGATGATCAACAGGCTAAGAATGTACCTATCATGAAAGATTTCTCTGTTGATTTCATTGCTAAAGCATTGGAAGACTTGAATTCAGGGGGCAATGGTGATATTTCTCAATACCGTAGATCAGTACGGAGAGCAAAAGCCCAGCAAGAAGAATACGGGCATGGTTCGAAGTCAGCACCAGTTACACCATACAAACCCACCTCAGACTACGTTGATGATCGTAATGAAATTGCTACAAGATACGAGTCAATCAACTTCTCCTCACCTGGAGCCCAAAGTTCATATGCTCCTAAGTCGAGACCAAAGTCGATGCTTGATCCATTTACTCCTCAAGCTAATATTCAACCAACAAAGCAGAGACCAAAATCCATGTTGGACCCATATGAGCCCTCATATCTTGAACACGAAGATCTGGCAACCACCTGTATTGTGAAAACTGACCAAAGACCCAAGAGAACTTTGCTGAAGTCCCCCACGAAATCATATACCAATCTCAGGGCAATGATAGAACCTGAAGTAACTCCCGTTACTGGCAGGCCTTTTGTTGCAAAAGCAACGGCCAGGTACTCATATAAACCACAGCATCACGGTGAGCTCTACTTCAAGAAAGGCTGGAATATGTACATTCTTCACAAACAGGAAGACAACTGGTTCCTTTGTGAAATGGGTGCAAATTGTACTGATCTGGTGGGACTGGTAGGTTTGGTTCCAGGTAATTATCTTGTGGAGGGACAAGATTCTTTTTAGTTCTACGGTGTATAAATTACTCAAATACAAGCAAGATTTGTTTGGGACACGAAGTAGACCTTCTTTTTACCTCTGGTTGGAGTTCCGTAGTTGCGGCATACAGGGCCTGATTCAAGCCGCCCACGTGACAGCTCGCTGGACTTATTATCTTTTGCCATCAGAGAAATAGGTGCAACCAACACATCATGAGTGAATTCAAGTCCTTGAGTAAGCCAGAAGGCTCAACGCTGTATAGCATTACGAACATGCCTCCATTGGTCATTGGTGGTGCGGTTTTCAACCACCAATACTCCTCAAATCCACATAATTTACCCATCAAAGACGTACTTCAGAGAGCATTCGACCACGGGTTGAATGCTATCGACACTTCTCCATATTATGGGCCCTCAGAAGAACTTCTTGGTGCAGCTTTAAAACAATTGAGTTACAAGAGAGAGGAATATTACATTTGCACCAAAGCTGGTAGAATCAACTTGACTGACTTCGACTACAGTAGAAGTAACGTCAGAGCCTCGGTGACTAGATCATTGGAACGTTTCAACACAACTTACCTTGACTTGGTTTACATGCATGATATCGAGTTCGTTGAGAATGAGCAAATATATGAAGCTTTGAAGGAGTTGAAGCAGCTCAAGGAAGAGGGTCTTATCAGAAACTTTGGAATTACTGGTTACCCAATCGAGTTGCTTTATGAAATTGCATTAGGAAGTTCTAAGAACCCAGAAATCGGGTCCTTGGATGCAATTTTGTCCTACTCAAACGGATGTATTCAAAACGTTAAACTCTTTGAGTACTATGACCGCTTCCACAACGAATGTGGCATCAAGAAGTTGACCAATGGATCCATTTTGAGCATGTCTTTACTTAGATCAGGAATTACCCACTCTTTCCACCCAGCATCGGAGGCATTGAAGGATAAAGTGCTCGAAATAGCTAATGACTTACAAAAAAATGATAACGTGGAAATGGCGGACTTGGCCACTCGTTTCGCTTTGAAAAAGTGGTTGTTCGAAACCAAGGAACAAAGCAATCCAAATGATCTTCAATGGAATGAATCCACATCGATTGCATTGGGGGTTAGTGATGTTTCAGAGTTGGATGTTGCCTTGAAAAGTTACTGGAGTGTGAAAAATAACACCGATAATGTCAATGAAACCGACGAAATCCTATTCAACAAGGTCCGTGAGTCGCTTGGTGAGGAGCATTTCAATGAAGTGTGGCCAAGTGGTATTGACAGATAATTGTCAACATTCCAAGATGCACCCATAAAATTAGTTGTTGATTTGACAGTGCCTGCTCGATTCAAAATCTATAATGGAATAATATATCTAATAGAATTTCAATCATCAATTCGTAAATGTAATGGGTACTTCAACTCCAATAATCGTGAATTACATCTGGATTATACTGAAATTGAAATCGAGCACTGATGCAAACTGGATGTAATTACTATTACTTCAAACCCAATTCACACAGGAAAGTTTCGAGTAAACGTTGGGCATTTTAGCCCTGTGCTACAATGAATAGCGGCCGCAGCGAGTTTGGATAATGTGGAATGAGGCTGACACTGGAAGTCCGTCAAGCGCATTCCAATTACCAGACCAGTGGACCGGAGTTAGTAAATGTCTAATTTTCTCTTTGCGTAGTAACGTTTCCTCGCAACATTAGCTATGAGCGTTTGGGCCTTCCCACAATGTTCATTCCCTGGTACAAAGTCTACTAACCAATTCTCGAGTAATTAGTAATGTACATCTGCTTACACGGCTCTCCGGACTAGGGAACAAGTCACAGGACCCAAGATACCCGAACCGTTGTGGATCCACCCCGCTAAATCCAACTGATAAGCTCCCCATAATGAAGAAATTGTCCGTGTAATTTACTCTCCTCTTCATCGTCCCCCTTATTGTAACCGAATCCCCAGTCTTTCGCGTGTCAGCCCCATGTTGGCTTAGTATTGTTGAGTAGGCTGGAGAAAATCCATTAATCACTCATCTTGGAATGGGAATTATTCTATACATATGCCTCAATTTCCTGTAATTCTCAAAAACTAAAACTCCGAAAACTCTTGAACCTTTGTCAGCTCAACATCTCCCCAACACTTTGTTATATGAGTACGGTTGCTGGTTCTTATCATCAGGCGTTCTGCTATCGTGGTTAGTGTCGGATCCGTACTGTTTTTTCAGTGCGATACAGCAATCAATGCGCACAGTTCGCTTGCACTAATCAAGTGGGAAAATACAATTCCTAGACACTTTTTTAAGCTTAAGGTTTATTCCATCCCTTTACCTGGGCCTCTCCACGCTAAGAAGCTTCGTTAGACTCTCCCATAGTACTGTGATTTGAAACTTGAACTATATTACCGTCCAGGGGTATCAAGAATCATTGCGAGACATGAAATCCAAGAATGACTCAAAATCATAAACATTCCGCTCGAGGACCCAATGGTCCACAGAAGTCCCAGAAATCCCAGAAATCCCATAAGTCCAACGGAAAGAAACTGCAAATCAACCAAGTGCGGTCCGGAGACTTGTTGGATGACCTGTCCAAGCAGCATTCCCGTCAAAGCTCCTCCGACGACTTCATCAACCTGGGAGTCTACATTGATCATAGAAACCACGAAGATTTACCTCACAAGCATACCGACCCCGGAAGATCTCGAAGAAGAAGGAGAAGCACCCAGTTCAGACATGGAACTGCCGGACATCAGCATCAAAATGAGCAATCTCAACCCATTTTGCCTTTAACAAACCAAAATCTACAGAATCTTATCAAAGGAAACGCTCCTAAAGCCGACGTCGGAAAAAGAGCCTACAAGAGTGTTGCATTAGATATGGACACATATGCAAAAGAGCAATCAAACCTCGCCAAAAATCAAGCATTTACAAATCCTTTTGGTGAAAATGACAGTGTGGATAAGACATTTTCTAATCATGATGCCAATGACGATGAGAGATATTCTCTCAATTCTTACGAATTTGGTGCTTCCAACCCATCTTCTGATCATTCTAGTGATTCCACCTCATTGGACGATGTTTGTTTTCCTGACTACTATGATAAAAATGATCCCGATAGTAAGAATAATAGTGAATGGCCAGATTTGCAAGTTTTGGAAGAATTTATCAGAGAAGAATTGGAAGAAATCATGGAGTCCTCTAGAGAAGAAGAA
Source organism: Suhomyces terraborum (assembly GCA_030582495.1). Taxonomy (NCBI): domain Eukaryota; kingdom Fungi; phylum Ascomycota; class Pichiomycetes; order Serinales; family Debaryomycetaceae; genus Suhomyces; species Suhomyces terraborum. The sequence goes on along the minus strand of JAKTXJ010000029.1, from coordinate 26,534 downwards.
CAAGTTCATTTCAATATTAATTTCCAGCAGCCGGCACTGCACCATCATGAAACTCCAGAAAATCTGCCAACTTCAAGAATCAGAAAAAGTGAAAGCAACGAGGGCACCCCATTACTTAGCAGTTATCATGTGAATGAAGTTGAATCTTTTGAACTGTTGAACAATTCATTCAGAATTCGCCCTACTCCAATTCAACCATGGGATAAGTCCAATAATGAGATCCAAACCATTCTTCAACATAATCAAGGTGCTTCTCAAGGAAAGACTATCAAGAGTGGAGGAAAGTACGATGGAAAATTATGCCGTTTCACATATTTCAGAGAAGATCTTGAATCGACCATCCATTCTCCCACTATTAGTGGTTTATTGACCAGCGACAACTCGGACGAAAACAGTCAAGATTCTGAATCCAAACTTTCCAAGCGTGCACAAAGCATAGATCCAAATGAAGAGTTGGATGGTGATATCAAAACTAAATTGGTGAATCTTTTCAGACCCAACAAGTCATCCTTATCAAAATCACCTTCAAGTGCAAGTGTAACTAACTTGGAGCATAACGTTTCTTCCCCAAATCTTAATGTAAATAGTCTTGCTCCATTAACAAAGTTGGGAAAGCAAGTATCAAAGGGAACAGAAACCCCCAATGATGTTAGTGGTGGTTCTGTGATCACCACGATGGAAAGAAGTTCAGATATTACCTATTGGCTTGATGTCTTAGATCCAACTGAGGAGGAGATGAAAGTGCTCTCTAAAACTTTCGGAATTCATCCGTTGACAACCGAGGATATCTTTTTGGGTGAAACTCGTGAGAAGGTTGAGCTTTTCAAGTCATACTATTTCATTTGTTTCACTTCATTTGATGTCGTCTATGAAAGAAGAAAACAGAAACAAAAAGAACACGAGAAAAAGCTCAACAAGCTTCAAGAGATGTTTGATAATACAGTGAACAATGGTGACAACTCCAGTGTGTTTGGATCACCCGAGAAGAACTCCAAAGCTTGGAATTTTTTCAAAGGATTAGTGAACAAATCGGCTGACTCTTACAAGAGGTCCAATTCTCAATCATTTAATCGAGTTCCAACAAAGAACTCAGGTTCTGTGAAGTCTAGACACAAGAAGATCAGAGAAGGGGAATTGCTGCCCTTAAACATGTACATGATTGTATTTAAGGATACGGTCATCACTTTCCATTTTTCTGCAACCCCACATCCTATCAATGTGAGAAGACGTGCTCGTCTCCTTAAGGACTACTTGACTGTATCTTCTGACTGGATTTGTTATGCATTAATTGATGATATTACCGACTCTTTTGCTCCAATGATTGAAAGTATCGAAGTGGAAGTCAATTCAATTGAAGATGCTATTCTTAAGATGCATGCAGGAGATTCTGATTCTGATTCTGATTCTGATGACAGCTCTGATCTGGATTCTGAAGACTCTCACTTTGGTGCTAAGCATAAAGGTTTAAGAAGAAAAAGTAATGAGAGTCATAAAAATCATGAGAATGTTTTTTTCAGAAGACAAAGATCCAAATCTACTGTGGACCATGGATTCACCAACAAGCTCAAAAGATTGAAAACAGTCAGTACATCTCTGTCTTCATCCAAGTCTCGAAGCTCCAAAACTGAGTCCAACACCATTGGTTGGAAACGGAAAGGTGATATGCTTCGGAGAATCGGTGAATGCCGTAAACGGGTTATGTCTGTGTTGCGATTATTAGGTTCAAAAGCTGATGTTATCAAGGGATTCAGTAAACGATTTGGAGAATCGATTCATGAGAACAGAAATGGAAACAAAACTGAAATCGGCATGTACTTGGGAGATATTCAAGATCACATTGTTACTATGATACAATCGTTAAATCACTACGAGAAGCTTCTTGCACGGTTCCATTCCAATTATCTTGCACAGATAAATATTGACATGACTAAGGTCAATAATGATACTAACGATGTATTGGGAAAGATCACCATATTGGGTACTATAGTTTTGCCCATCAATGTGGTTACTGGTTTATGGGGTATGAACTGTATAGTTCCGGGCCAAGACTACGAAGGACTTGCCTGGTTTTGGGGAATTGTTGGAGGGATGTTTATTTTCAGTATTATCGCCTACAACTATGCGAAGAAATTCACTGGGTTATAATGAAAAATTCAACTTTGTTGAAATTTTACGGAACTTTGTAGTATTCAGCGGTACCTGAGGTATTATCCGAATCAGCATAATCAGCAGAAGTGGTAACAATAATGGAAACAGTAGATTTAGTAGAATTGTTACTACTCTATGGCACTGGAGTGATAACAATTTAAGGTGGCAATGATTCATATCACGTGCGTTTTCTCAGGTAAATAGACGTTTCAGGCTTATCCTTCCTTAAGGTCACATCACCATTAACTTATCACCATCAACATGAGTATCCAAATGCTGCTTATTTTTGGGGCCCTTGTCATGCAAATGGCCCTCCTTGTTGTTCTTCTCTTGCCATTGCCATATTTGGTCAGATCGAACCTCATGAAATTATCGGAAACATTGGAACGTAATAACAACTTCCGGGTGGGGTTGGTATTCTCGATTTTACTCTTAGGAATGCAATTTGTCGATTGTTTGAACAAATTACAGCGTTATAGTGGCCCAAGGGACTCCTTCAGTCATGACCAATTGGCCAGCAAGTTCTACGCTCAAAGAAACCTCTACTTAACGGGAGCTGTGTTATACTTAATGTTGGCAATTTTCACCGTGGTCAAGACTGTGAGAAAGTTGGTAGCAAAGGAAACTGAATTTAGAAACATCAAGTCTGCCGAGTCTAATGGAAAGGATAATGAAGCAGGAGAAATTGCTAAATATGAGCAATTGATCAAGATGAGAGAACAAGACATTGAAGTATTGAAGAAGCAAGTACAAGGATTGCAAAATGCATACGATGGTCTCACCCCCGACAAACCATCAAGTAAGAAGGATTGAACCACAAGCTAAGCTGATATCATTCTCAGCTTCCATTATTTATCTACCAAATTGTCCATAATCCATAGCATCGCTAATGAAATATTCATGGAATTGCTAGAAAAAGTCTAGAAGAGTTTACTCAAGTGTATAATATATAGTGATAAAAGGAAACTGTCTCTCGGTTATTTTCTTGGAATCACTTGTAAAGTACAGGTGTCATGAACATCTACAGTTTCTGAAAATTAATACAAACTGAACATAATATAATAACAATAAAAGAATAAAAGTTTTACGAGGTGTGTCCACTGTAGTTTCCACTGATCAAGTTCCTTACTACAGGAACTTCACTACCAGAAGCATCATAAATCACGGTGTTCTTGAGATATGGATCTTGAATTTGGAACTTCAATTGAACTCCAGATTCATGTTCTGCAGAAACACCCTGAGTTACGAATCTTGCAATCAATCTTTCTTCACTTACACCATTACCACCCAACACGAGAGGATTGTTGTATCTCCAAGTGATTCTGTTCTTTTCCTTGTTGAAAGAACCAGTTGGCTTTGAAGATGCCGAAGTCGAAGGAACATTTGGACCCAAAGCGACCGAAACAACCAAATTATTGAAAATTATCAGCTCAGAAATATTTGGGTTCAATCTCAAGTTAATCATCAAACTTGCTTGATGAGCCTCATATTTCCAGACATGTTGAACAATGAGTGGTACTTGGCTTTCATTCAACTTCATCAAGTATTTCAAACCACCCAAAGTTTTCGACAAAATCAGACTAACATCCAATTTGAATTGATCTTCTGAAATCTTTTCAATGAAGGTGTCATTCAAGATGGTTTTCTCATATTGATTAGGTATACTGAGAACAATTTCTGAAGGAATAGTACTTTCATTTTTAGAATTATAATTGAAAGCAATTTCACCGATGATTTGAGACTTCGTCACAACGCCATCCTTAAAAGTAACGTTGACAACTTCAGCAATGGAAGAATTAAGTCCATTTGATTCTGCTTGCTTGTTGTCAAAGTGTTTGAATATCTCGGTATTTTTCATTAAAGAATTTCCAGTATTCTGAGCGATCAAACTAGGTGGAGAATTCATATTGATATATCCACCAGAAGGTTGAATAAACGATTCACGAGCATTTGGCAAGTTGTGGAAAATCTGTGATTGAACATCCTTACGATTTCTAAGCGGTTTCGAAACAACTGGGGCTTCGTCTTGTTCGTGATGTACAACTTTTCTAGAAGGTGGAGGGGGTGGAGGTGGTGCAAGTGTCTGAGGTTGATTGATCTTTGCAGGTGAACCATCCAATAATTGTGGTTCCGGAAGCTCATTGGTACCACTTTCCTCAAACACGTTTTCAGTTCTTTTTTTGGAATCTATCTTTTTATCATCACCAGCTTCAAAACTGTAAAGGCCCGAGCTGCTTTGTCTCGATCTAGGTAAAGGCAAATGTGGTTCAACTGTTTGCTTCAATACGCTACCACCTTGATAATCTCCATCAACGACTCTAGGAAGCGATGAGGCTGGGTCTAGTTTCCCCACTTCAGGACCAGCTAAATCATGTCTTTCAAGCATAGAAAGTCTACGTCCATTGTTCACAAGGTCCTCTGGTCCCTCTTCATCGGATGAAGAATCTGATCTGTCATACGGAACAACATTGGGTGACTCAGCTGGTTGGACTGGTTGTTCTTCTCTTGGAAGAGGGGTCAGTGGAGTTTTCTGTTCAACTGCAATGATTTTGGCAGGTGTCAGAGCTAGCACCGCCTTATTAGCGACCAAAGGAATTGAATTGGAGTTCAATGAAGCAGTAGTAGGAGCAGATGGTGTTGGATTAGTGTAATATTGAGGAGATGGGAATGATTGTGTACCAGCTGCTGCATTCACATCTTTCTGTCTATTTTCTGAGGGAGCAGGTTGGGTTAAGGAAGTATTGCTACTTTTGATACGATTTTGAGGATTTCCATAAAGATCTACCGAAGAAGGTTTTCTCAATGAATTACTTCTAGAGTTAGAAGCAGGGTGAGATTGGTGATAAACACCTACACCAGGTAATTGATTGGAGTTAGTAGTATTGATCGATTCTGTTTCTGGAATAGTATCAGCAGTGAAAGATTTTTTCTCTCCTTTGGATTTTCTACCAAAAATTGATCCGACCCTTGACTTGATTTTAGAGCTTCTCTTGGAAGGAGCAGAAGAGCTCCCACCTGAAACAACTGAATGATTGTCAGACTTAGTGAAAGTGCTAAGTCTCTTATTTTGCTTCGAGAATGATTGTTGTTGCTTCTTTTGAAGGTCTTGTTGTTGTTTGAAGAACCCACTCTCCTTTGATGGTTTAAAGTCATTTTGAACAACGTATTCCAAATAATGGTTGACTTCGTTTGACAACTTGAAATTGTTCAAGAGGTAATTGGTAGAATTGACATTATTTTCAGAGTCTTTGTTCAATCTTGTACTTTGGAATTGAAAGAAGTTCAAAACTATATCGAACAACAATTGAATTTCAAAACTTTTGAAATTCTCTAAATTGGTGAAAGATTGAGGAGCCTTGTAGTTCCATTCAATTTCAGCATTTGAATCATTACGTGACAACTTATTGCTGATTTCTTGAAGTTCTTGACTGTTGATCATCAACTCCGATAATCTTACATCCTTGTCAATAACGTCTTTCAAAGGGCCAAGAACCTCGTTCTTTAGGTTCTTGTACAATATTTCATTGTTTGTTTGTTCTACCTGGATGGAACTCAACAAACAGTTCCAAATTCTGGGGAAGTTTCCATACTCACCAAAATATTGATCCTCTGAGAAGAATTGATTACCCTCCTCGTACAAATTCTGAAGAACTTGGTTGTGGTTCTTGATTGCGCTGGTATAGTGACTAAACCAAGTGATCAACTTCTCATCAAGAAGCTTGTTGGTGGAATCCAAACTGTTGGGTAAGATGTTTGCTGCCTGCTGGGGGGATTTCGATGTCAATATCGTTGTGGCAAATGCTGCTTCACCATCTGCGTTTTCTGACATGATTGGAGGATTACTCAGTCAAATACACAGTCGGTTTCGAATTCAGAATAGTCCGGTGCTTCGTCTCAATTGCAACAAATAGTAAACAAAAGGTTTCAAACTTTCACTCGACTAACTTATGGAGGAATGTGAATAGCGTTCACGATTGATTGGCCGTACAGACTTGAGATTGACGGAGGTTAAATTAACCAGCGGCCGTATGTTCCGCTACGCAGTGGGGCTAAGCACATCACGTGATTGGTTGCGGTTAGGGGCACGGCTCTGTGTTGTGGTGAACTTTTCAACAATAGTGCGATAGCTGCGAAATGTCAGTAGTTGCTGACTATTTTGAGGAGTCAGCAGTGCAAAATGGACATATGGGTGAGTATGGTATTGGAGGTATTTTCCACTTTGTTGCTCTACGTTTCGAATAAGGGCCTTAAGAGGGAATCATATCATTGTGATATTTACTAGAACTAAAAGGTTTCAAAAAAATGGTTTTTAAATTCGTTTGAATACATTTTTTAAGAATAAACTCCAATTCGCCGAATAAAAAGAGACCACGGGCTCAACTGAAATGTTCAGTCTTTCGAAATTTTTGATTGAGTAATAAAGCAGATAGTCAGGAAAGATTATAAACAAGATATCTTAATCGATCAGGCTGCTTAGAGCATGACCATGGCACCGAGGACAGCAGCAACGGATCCGATCAAAGCGGAGTTCTTGTTACCAGAGTTAGCTTCAGTGACGGAGGCAGAAGCTTCACCGGCAGCGGAAGAAGAGGAAGCGGCGGCGGAAGAAGCCTCGGAAGAAACAGCTTCAGCAGCGCTGGATTCAGCGGCTTCGGAAGAAGAAGCTTCTTCTGGGGCAGCAGCAGAGGAAGATGGGGCGGTGGTGATTTCGGCTTGGGAAGATGGAGCTTCAGAGGTAGCTTCAGTTTGGGATGGGGCGGCGTCAGTGGTAGCATCAGTGGCGGCGTCGGTGGTGGTGGCAGCAGCGGTGGTGGAGGTAGCAGCAACGGCAGTCTCAGCGGCAGCCAAGTCGTTAGAGACAGAAGCTGGGATGTACCAGTATGGAGCTGGGACACCGGCCTTTTGACAAGCAGCGTTAGCCAAGTCAATGACGGAACCAACATCGGCACCCTTACATTGTTGAGCAACACACTCACCAACAACACCACCGAAGTTGGACATGACACACAAACATCCGGTATCCCAGTATGGACATGGGGTTTGGTCGGTGGAAGCCTTGACACAGGATTGAGCACAAGTTGGCAAGGAAGCGTAGATTGGGTCAGCGAAACCGTTGATGGAAGCGGTGTGGGCAACGGATGGGAAGGTACCGAAAGGGTTGTCAGTGCTGGCACTGAGAACTGGGGCAGCGAGAGCGATCAAGGAAGCAACTTGGTATTTCATCTTGTGAGTAACGAATGTGAGTTAATTGTCTAGAAAGATGGGATTTCAGGCCCACTTATAAACTGATCAAATTGATAATTTCACATCTGAGGTTATTAGACTAATAGCACTAATATCGAACTGGTTCCGATATCGGATGATGAGGGCCGAGTTGGGGTTCAAAGAAGTCGCTTCGGGTAACTGCATCAACTTTCCCAATTAGACAAAACCAAACACCAAAATAATCGTGGAGAATTATTCTTTTTCTTCCTTTAGCCAATGACTCTCATGGTTCTAAGGTAATGCAGTATGGGTTTTCCAAATTCCGCAATACAGTAGTACGTATTAATGGACGGCGAAATTTGCATCCGAGATTCCGTTTGTGTGACTTGTGCTAATAAGAATAATTTTTTATGCAATGGTCTTTCGCTTATGACGTTTATCATCCAAAAGGCAGGCTTGGCAATTGTGAAAATCCATGAATGGTGGAAACATCGGATTTCATATTTCCGTGTGCTTAGATCTTTTAGATATCCAGCATGGTGCGACATTTTTATGCACGAAAGTTAATTGCTAGAAAATATTTTTCGCAGTTAATAGTTCATGTTGTATTATTGCATTATGCGCATGCCCTCTCCTCATGGAAGAATAATAGTTTCTTTATGCTCTCTCGTATACAAGCGTTTCCCCAATGCTAACGCTGTACAGCTTCGCCTTACATGAACTTACTGAAAGCCAGCACTTTAGTGGTTGCAATAAGTGTATTGAATGTATTGAAATGTACTATTAACACAATATATATTCACATTAATAATGCTGACAAAAAGCCAAGAACTGCTACAGAAAAGCTAGCACTTCCGGCATAGGAAGCTCCAACATTAGAGGAAGAGTTTGAAGCACTTGAACTAGCAGCTGCACTTCTGGAAGATGCGCTCGTGGAACCACTTCTGGTTGAACCAGTGACGGAAGAGACACTTCCTGAACTCTTTGAGTCGGCAGTAGTGGATGCAGAAACTGACGATGAAGCAGCGGAGGAGGAACCTGAGGTAGTAGCAGAAACAGCCTTAACATTTCCAGCAGCCGAAGTAAGAAGCGAAGAGATAGATGCAGGCATCATCCAGGTGTTAGCTCCAACTGAGCTACATACGGAAGAAGCCAAGGATACAGCTGAGTTTACATCATCACCTTGACAATTTTCAGCAATACATTCTGCTACTTGTCCGGACCATTGAGGCATAACGCATAAACATCCAGTATCCCAGTAAGGACAAGGAGTGTTTCCAGTATCAATCTTCACACAAGATTGAGCACAACTTGGGATGCTTCCGAATATTGGGTCAGCAAACCCATTAATCGATGCGGTCTGTGGAACTTGGGGATAGGTAGCGAAATTCATGGCGAGGGCGCATGATAAGAAGTATGGCAAATATTGGAAGAGCATTTTCGTTGATTGATGAGAAATGTCAAATACGCTATCGTTAAATATATATCAGATCTACAAGGGCCGCTCACATGAAAAATTATCAGGTAACATGAAAGGACATTGCGTCGATCGGTTAATCGGTTAATTGGCACTATGTTACTGAGCATTCGCGACATTTTCAACTTAAGCTATAAATTCCGGGAATCGAATTCTCCGAAATATACCCCTTTGAAATTTGTGTTACATTTAGTGCGAGTAACATACTGTTCGGAAAGCTACCCCGACGAGAATTCTTGGTTAATCCTACTTTGGTAATTAAACAGTGGTTGCGAGAGCAGGTAATTAGCGGAACTTTAAAAATATGGTCTGCGCTGCGATGGGTACTAAAAAATATCTCAGCTCAGATTATCTAGATGATCAGTCCCAATACACCTGCAGCCAATGACAGAGTTTTCCTGTTAATTAAATGACCCGGAGTTTCGTTCCCAGCGTAAAGGGTACCGATATCTCCTTTTTGTACTCAAAGAAAATAATCATTGATATTAAACCCTTTAACGTTTTTTTATACAATAAGAAAAAGTTCGAAAAGATGGCTTCTTCAATACCTTTTGAAGTTCAGTATTTCGTTGAGTTGAATAGAAATACTCGGTTCGAATGGTTAATATTTGTGGTAATTACGGCTATTTTCATAGCTCATGGTGTATTCTTCCATTGGATTCCACGTTATCTTAGGTCCAAGCTGGGAACTTTATCTTTGAAATACCCAAAATACTTCCAGTTCTTGAAAGCATGGGATAGATTAACTGGCTGCGTTGGAGTAAAAGTTCCTTTGACCAGAAAGGTTTTTTACTTTCAACCTAGTTTATTAATTATAATTTTGGCTTATGGTGGTGTTATCACAGCTTTCACTTTGGTTCAAACAGTTGATTTAGATTACCAGCCCCGTCATTACATTATTTGCAAAAGATTACTGCGGTTGGCAGTTGGCCACTTACCAGCAATTTTTTACGTGATAATGAAACATGATTTGGTAACTTCTATCAGTGGATTACAACATGACAGGCTCTTGAGCGTTCACAAATGGTTAAGTCGTTCAATGTGGGTTTTGATTACAGCACATCTTATTATTGCTTGCAAATATTGGTTGAACTTGAACTTTCCAGTTATGTTGGTGATTCCACCTCAAATATTTGGAATGATTGCATACGGTTCGTTCTTCATGTTAACATGGGCAAGTAACAAATACATAAGAAAGTTCGCTTATGAGTTCTTCTTGATTCAACACAGAGTTTTTGGTTTTATTATGTTGTTGTTTGCATTCTTCCACAATCCTGCTAGCAAAGTCATCGTAATTCTCTCAGTTCATGTTCTCGTTCTTGATCGGGTGCTCATGAAAGTGATAGGCTTCATTCGTCACAGAAAAGCTCCTAATAAGGGTACATGTATCTTTGAACTTTTGGATGAAGACACTATCTCGGTGACTATTCCTGTAACTGACATCAAAGTTGCAGGTGACGGTGATCGTTGGATATCCAAGTACTTGCCAAAATTCAGTACTTGGAATCCCGGCCAACATATTTACTTAAATGTGGGTAAGGTAAGTTTCCTTCAGTATCATCCGTTCACTATCAGCTCATTATCAGAATCAGGCGAGATAAAGTTATTAGTAAGAAAGCAGAATGGGTTCACCAAAAAGTTATTCAAAAAGTTGGTGCAGAAGAGAGATGAACCTCTTACTTCGCAAGATTCTACAAATGCTACAGAAACTGAAGGTAGCTCTATCAACAGTTCTGATATTGAGGGAAGATTATTCATTAATAAGTCCAACGAAATTGAGATGAAAGCCCAGTTCGTTGGACCCTTTGGAGCTAAACACCAACCCTTCCAAACTTTCGATTCGGTTATTTTCCTTTCTGCAGGTTCAGGTTCTTCGTTTACATTTCCTTTGGCGCTTGATCTACTTCAATCCATGGAAAAGAAAGATAAGGAAAAAGATTTCTTATTTCGTCCTGAAGTTCAAACCGTTCAAATTATATGGATTATAAAATACAGAAGAAACAAGATCTGGTACGACCCAATAATCAATCAGTTACTCCCCTATGTCGCTTCAGGGAAATTAAGATTCATGGTCTTTATCACCCAGGAGACTGAGGAGTTGACAGAGGTTACAAAGGTCTATGAAAAAGAAAGTAGCGAGGAAGTGAAAGAGGGTACAACTCAGGTGGCAATCGAGTCTTCGAGTTCGACCCAGTCTGTCGATATCGAGTTTGGATACGGCAGACCCGATATCAAGAAGATAATCAAAAGTGAAGCAAAGGCACTTCCTTTCTCTAAAAGTTTGGCAGTTTGTTCATGTGGTCCTGATCCATTCACCAATACAGTCAAAAATTCCTGTTCTAGTGCAAGGTGGGAGAAAAACTCGCCTGATATTTATTGCTACACTGAATCGTACTGATTCGTACTATTGGTTGGGTGTGGGGTGCGTAAGTGTTAGCATCTCTGTGTATAATGAAATTATTCAAGTCAGACATTTACGTAGTTCCGTAAAAGTCTAAAAAGAAAGCAAGAATCCGAAGTGGGACTCAAACCCATGTTTTTTTTTTTTATTGGACCAAGTTGAGAGAAGCCTCGATTAAAGTTTGATCTATGCCGATATCGGTCCGAACAATAGAAAAGTCGTCCGACAAAAAATATCTTCTGCAAGTTCGAGACATACTGCGGCGTATGTCGCATAATTGACATATCAACGCAATGCAATTACAATAAGTATCATTTATTTCATGTTAAATACCGAATACATAATTACCCACCCTTGATGAATTGAAATGTTGTCACGTATTATCTGTTAAGCTGCTCGTTTACAATAGTTGAAAAATTATCATTAAAAATTTATATTAAATACCAAGCACATTATATTATTCGCCTGTGATGAATTGAAAAGTTGTCATATATCATCTTTTAGAGTGATCACTAACAGTACCGTTATCTGGGCTTAATGCTCCGGTACCTCCAACAGCAACTCCATCATAAGCTTTTGGCTCATCGCTTTCGTCTTCTGGTTGAGAGACAGCAGATTTCAACTTAGCCACTCTAGCTCCAGTGGATCTGATTGGTTCGATGATGTAGGGACTGTGCTCGAGGTTGGCTTCATCGTCTTCTTCATAGTAAGCATGTTCACCAATCTGGGCCAAGTCAGTACCCAAAAGTTCTTCATCCTCGTGTAATCTGATTCTCAACTTTGGAATTCTGTCCATAGCCAATAAGAGAAGAGAAGTAACGACAAAAGACCAGGCACCAACAGAGACGGTACCAGCCAATTGGTATCCCAATTGAACGTAATGGTGATTCATCCATCCTCCGCCGATTTCGAGGTCGGGGTTGGCTGCAACAGATCCATCGGATGCAGCCACATAATTGGTAGCAAACAAACCGGTCAAAATAGATCCACACATACCACCAATACCGTGCAATGCAAAGACATCCATACCGTCGTCAATTTGGAAAATTTGCTTAAGATCAACAGCAAAGTTACAGACAATTGCTGGAACAACACCAAAAATGAGGGAGGTGTAAACTGGAACATAACCGGCAGCTGGAGTGATACCAACCAAACCAGCAATAGCACCAGTACATAAACCAACGGTGGACCATTTTCCGCCAGTTCTAAACCAGTCGACAAACATCCAAGTCAATCCACCTGCTGCTGCTGCAATGTTGGTGTTTACACAGGCGTACCAAGATCTGATAGTGGCGTTACCGGTGGAACCACCATTGAAACCAAACCATCCAAACCAAAGGAACACGGTACCAAGAACAATTGAAGAAACGGAGTGTGGCTTGTACTTTGGAACCTTTCCGGTGGTGAGAGGGTCATTTCTCTTACCCAACCAAAGAGAGTAAGCCAAGGCAGCAAAACCGGAATTCTCGTGGACTGGACCTCCACCAGCAAAGTCAAGGGCACCCAATTTTGCCATCCAACCGTTTGGATTCCAAGTCCAGTAGGCGATTGGACAGTACACCACGGTCAACCAGCAGAAGAGGAAAATCATCATAGGACCAAGACGAGCGCGCTCACAACCGGCACCAACCATCAAGATAGCAGTGGTGGCTGCGAACATTCCTTGGTAGAAACAGAACAAGATATCAGGAACACTAGAAACCACACTTGGAGCACCGAAAACCTTCATCAAAGCGAAGTTATCCATGTTACCGAGGAACTTGGAACCATTATGACTGAAAGTCAAAGTGTAACCCCAGAAGAACCATTGGAATCCTGTCAAACAGGCGGCCATGATAGAGGCCCACATAAGAGAAAGGGCATGCTTCTTTCTGGAGAGACCGGAATACAACAATCCCACACCTGGAATCATAATCCACACTAAGGCGGCGGAAATTCCAATCCATGTCATGTCAGCCTTATCGAATTGCTGGTTCAAATCCACAAGGAGAATATTACCCCCGGTGCCGGTACCGGTAAAGTTAGCGTCAGACATTTCGAAGTGGGTTCGATGGAGTTGTTGACTAGGAAAATCCTAACGGCTGGAAAAGTTACATCTTATATATTCGGTTAATCTGAACAAGATATTATCGTGAACCAATCAGGTGCGATCTACGATTTGTATTCAAATTTAAATTTGTGATGCGATAAGCACTGTGCAGGTTTTTTCGTAAATGCCTTATCATATCAAATCAAATCTAGGGTAGTTCACTAAATAAGGCTATCTTAATGGAGTAGTCAAGAATAGTCGTCAGAGGTGTTCAGCCCAGACTCTCAAGTTTCTCCTCAATTCTCTTCGTAGGCCAGGTGTAGTGGTGGATGTGTATTGAGTCACCGACTATAACTTACCGTAAATCTTCACTTGACCCACGGATCTTTCTATGCACAAACATGCATAGTACGCATTATTGGGGTACCTTAGGTTTAGTTGAGTTAGGCACAGAACTTAGATGATTATGGTGGACAGGCTACAATCCAGGGCCCGGTACCGGTCACTGTAGACCCTCGAAGTGCTTATCAGTGGAAAGTATCGAGGCTTCAGCGAAACTGCCAAGAAGCCGAGACTCGATAAGTTATCAAATAGAGGTCCACGGTTCACATGCAGTTCCACCACAGATCTCAGGAAAAAAACGGGTGTGAAGTATTGTCAAGAACTGGCCTTGCATATGTTCCCTCACTTTGACTCATCGTCGATTCTCAACGTTCTCAACGTTCATTGGATGTACTGAGGAGAGGAGAGGAGAGTTTAAGTTGAGATTGATTCTAATTTCGTGCAAGGGAGGCACTTATGGACCATTTGAGATTCTTAGAGAAGTCCAAGATACTTTAAATGCCTTAGACGACTTTTACGAAGTTTCAGGGCGTGCGAACTATTGTGTTTCTGTATTACAGGGAAATCGTCCCCAACTTCCTAGAGCAAATCCGTACGGTGAAGATTGTTCATGCGAAGGACCTTTCACGATCCATACTGCAGTACCCTGTTCAGCCAATTACACAGGTCCGCAAATCTATCCCAGGGTGAGCAAATTCAATCAGCCGTACACGAGTGATGAGTGTCACCGTTGGTGTAAACAAGAGAAAATATGTTTTATTATTGTCTACGTACGCACACAGTGGGATTCGCGACCCTTACATATTTATGGCTGGTGGGTGAAGGTTCATGCACCAAAAAGTGATGGAAAGTGAAAGGAACACCTGTGTTTGATTCTCACATGTAGTGAAGCTTGGGCTTGACCCTTCAGAATCGAAATCGGAGGTGTAGTTCAATAACTGGTACTTGATGAGCTCAATGACGGGTACTTGATGAGTTCAATACACGATGTAGCATGTTGAGAAGATACGATCGTGCTGCCATGAAGACTAGAAAAGGTGAATCCTGAAGCTGTGGAGCAGTTTTCTGGTTCTATTCTTGACCCCGATCCATGTTGACCTTGTCAGGCTTTGTCAATCAGGTCTCGTACCTGCGATAGTATTAATGACCCGCTCCACTGGTTGATCTGTTATGAGTTTGAATAGTTACGTCAGCATGGCTTCTCAGATCTATTTATATCAACTCGGCTTTGTATAATTCAAGTTGACGTGATCGTTCGGCTTGTGAATTTTCATGAACTTGACCCCACAACTCGAATTTTTTGGAATAATTCCAAAAAATGTAAAATTTGAGGAGGGAAGAATCTGATCGAAGCAATCGAGATCCTCTCAATAATCTGGCCATCCACTTATTTTATGCATCGCAGCTCCTGTTTGCTGATATCTTCAGGGTTGCTCGATATGGAATATTTTCAATCGCGCGAAGACGCTTCTGTAAGCCTTACACTCGCAATTGACGTATCGGAATATTGAGAAACTAAGCATACGGCTGACCTGTTAGTTAGTCCCGATTCTGGTACGTGAGGCAGAACGTCAGATAGCAATTTTGAACGAGTTGCTTTCTGTCATACGCTATGGCAGTTCATTTATCGTGCCTTTCTTTCCATACACTTAGATGTGACGTGAGGAAGAGAAAGGATGTGTATATCCGTGCGACGAGCATGAGTGGCAACAGCTAAATAATAGGGCCAACTTTATACCTTATTTTCCCAAAATCTCGATTCATCATGTCACAATCTATACATCAGTATATCACACCCACCACATTGAAGGATCCTTGAACCCCCAAGTGTACTAATGAAGTTCGCACCGCGGCTGGATTAGGTAAAAGTGGAAAACGGTAGAAAGATGTGAGCATTCGTAACCGCCCCACATTCCGTCAAAAATGCGCATAAGGCCTTAAGTGCTTCCAACCTGGTCCAGGTTATGATTTTTGCGCTATTTCATCAGATTGAGAATATGGTTTACTATGATCTAATCAAGTAAGCAGATAAGTGAAAACTCCGCAACATCCACACAGGCTTCTTCCCATTTCAAATATATATATATAAGCCGTATTTTCATTCACCAAATACTAATCCGAGTTGGTCCATTCTTTTCACAACATTACTCCAACATAAGGTCCTCCCCCATACGATACAAGTAGGGATCAAACCCACATATCCTCATCAAGCATGACCCTTTTCGCAGAGGTGTTACATGGTGACGGTGTATCTATGGATGATGGATACATTCCAGGCACCATTCATTTGATCGATGTTCAAGGAAATCTTCGAGTCAAGAAAGATAACGGCGATATCATTTTACAGCCGCAACCTAGCTCCAACATCAATGATCCTTTGAGATGGAGTTCGAGAAAGAAGGTCTTACAGTTCACCTTGTTATGGATATGGTAAGTTGCCGAAATACCCTTTGTTTCTTGTTCTTGTTCTTTACTAACTTTGTCTAGGGCGTTCTTTTTAGCACTTTCAGTCGGATTTACCGGACCACTTTGGGCTGGGTGGACTAAAACTTTCAGTGTGACATTTAATGATCTCAGTAACTGCTTTGCCTTGACATTTTTGGGGTTAGGTCTTGGATGCCTCTTTCTCCAGCCTACTGCTTTGAAACTTGGTCGGAGATTTGTTTATCTTTCATGCACCGTCCTTGTTATTGTTTCACTTATCATTGGATCTCAAGCAAAGAGCCTTGATTACATGTATCCATTTACATTATTATCAGGTATCGCTGCTGCACCTGTTGATTCACTCGTGGAAATTTCTTCCACCGACGTGTTCTTTGTTCATCAAAGGTCAACAGCTCTTTCTCTCTTAATTCTTGCTTTATACGCAGGTAATGATCTTGGTCCTGTTGCTTGTGGTTATGTCTCCGATAGCATTGGATGGAGATGGACTTTCTATATCCAAATCATCATCTATGGTGTTTTGTTGGTGGTACAACTTTTCTTGATGGAAGATACCACTTTTCGAAGAGAATATGATCAGGGTAAATTCGAAAATGAACTTTTGAAAGTGTTTAACCCTAGAGATTCAACTTTTCAATCAGTGAACGATGGTGAAATCAGTCATAATAATATCATAATAAATAAAGAATTACCTACAACCGTTAGTGTTACGGAAGAAAATTCTACTGATGATTCATCTATTGATTATTCAATTCCAATGAGATCTTATTGGCAAAGAATGAAACTAGTTGAATTGGAATATAATGATTTAAGAAGTTGGTTAACTATCTGGTATAGGCCCTTCTTCTTAGTGAGTATTCCCGCTTTTCTCTGGGGTGGAATAACATATGGTGCTCAAATGATGTGGTTATCATTATTATCCAATACTCAATCCTTAGTTTATTCTGGAGCTCCATACTCGTGGTCTGCAAATTCAGTTGGCTTAACTAACCTTTCTGCTTTCATTGGTAGTATTATCGGAATGTTCTTTGGGGGTAATTTCGTGGATTGGCTTGTTATAAAATTAGCAAGAAGAAATAATGGCATTTTGGAACCGGAATTTAGATTATGGGCAATGGTTGGTCCAACCATTATTAACGCAGCAGGAATTTTAGCCTATGGTTTGGGATCAGCAAATGGGGAAGCTTGGGCAGTACCTGTAGTAATTGGTCAAGGCTGCCTTGGATTTGCAATGAGCTCATCTGGTGCTATCACATTGGCATATGTTGTTGATAGTTATGAGAAAGTTGCAAGTGAAGGATTGGTTCTCATGTTGTTTGCTAGAAACATGATTGGTATGGCTTTTACATTCGCGATTCAACCATGGCTTGAAAGGGATGGGTTCAAATTGACTACGTGGTTAATGTTCATGCTTTCTATCATCATCAATGGAAGCTTTGTTATCTTGATCATTTTTGGTAAAAGGTTCAGGAAATGGACTAAACCATGGTATGAAAGAGTTGCTGATCCATATTACGGAGAGTTATTCAGAAAGGCTGAATAAGAAATTTTTCATATGCTGTATTTATTAATAAATAATATCGTCTAATATAATCTCCTTCATAAGCAATCAACTTCTAAAATTTTGCTTTGCTTAATAATAATGGAAAACATTGAAAGATCACCCAATAACGAACTTCGTAGCATCTTCAGCTTTGCCTTTGAGTCTATAAAATATATTAGCAAACTCTCCATCATCATCATCATCTTCGATATAGGTTACTGCATGGTGTTGCTGTAATTCATCCCGTTTTTCCATCATTTCATTTGGCGATATGATCGCTCTATCTAAAGAATAAGGCAATCCTCTGTGTCTTCCACGTATCATCATTGCAATGATCACTAACTTTGAAATAACTGTAAATTTACTCGATAAGGAAGTTTGAAGACCTGGATAACCTAAGGATAATCCAACAGTTCCATAAGCACTAATAACTTCAAAAAGAATACTGAAGACGTCATAACTTGATTCTAACTTTTGCAACTGTTTTCCTTCACAGATGCATATAATGAATAATCCAACGATAATGAACCATAGATCATAAGAGACTTGGTTTCTCAAATGGGTGGTCTTGAACTTTGTTGGCCGTTTATCCAAATGTTTTACCTTGGAGTTCTCATCTTTCAAATAAACTCCTATCGTTTGTTCTTCGTAAACATTGGTTTCTCTAATTGAAATAGCCAATGGGAAAATCGAAATAAACATCATGGCCATATAACTGACTTGAACAGATGGATGTAATTGATTCAACTCGACTACTGAGAATCCAGCAGTTCTAATACTGATTGATTGGAATATACCTTGTAAGACTTGTAAGCCAGCGGTATCTTTAGTCAAGATCGGATTATCTAAATTCAAAATTACGAATAATAATGAATCAATAAAATTCAAAATAATCAACTTGATCAACAACCACCATGTCGGACGTGACGGGAACATCATGGTGAAAAGTCTTCTCGGATGATCAAGTAAAAATCCCAATGATTCTTTGTAAACGGTATTAGGTCTTGCAGTAATATACATCAACCATACCACAAGTCTCAACATGATAGGAAATCCAACATTTCCGATGAATACAAAGAACGAAATCACAATCATTATATAGACCGAAGTGTGAAATGACCGCATCGAATCATCTGTAACAGTTATTCCCAAATTATTGAACGCAGATGCAGCAGTGAAGAATGCCCACCAAGTTGGCGAAATTTTGCTTTCCTCGATTATTTGTCTATATTCTCTTTTTTTAAGAATCCAAGGTAGTAAAAATAGCATTCCAAGTAAATGAAATCCAAGGTAGTACGCGCCCAAAATCTTGATCAAGAGTTTGATGGCTCTATATTCAACTCCCCCCAATTCTTCTTTCTGTTCTTCAGTAAGATGTACAAAAGTAGAGTTTTTGCCCACAGTAGCATCCCAAGATAAGTAATGAGCACTGACTTGTTTTGGTGCATGTTTGTGCATCTTCTTTTCTTTTAGTTTTTCTTGAGCTACTTTTTCATCGATCTTGACGTTATGAAAATCGATACGATCCTCAATATTAGACAGGTTAACATCTGTGTAAATAGGCATAGACACGGGCTGATTCCAATTATTACTATGTGTTGGTTCTATTGAATTTGACCGCGGCCCCCTTTTTTTAAGGCTGGAGGTTTGGCAATCATCTGAAATGTGATCAGTCTCATTTGGTTCATTTTCTGCTTCGTTTTTGATTGTGTCGTCGCTTTTTTCTTCATCTGAAGTAAGTTTTTGCTTCACATCTATTTCATTCATCGACAGAGATTCCTGAGCAGAATTTCCCGGATTGAAACTAAAACTATGCGGCTTAAAGCTTGTTCCAGAGGCTCTAGTAGAATGTACAGCAGATTCAGAATCCCGATGTGTATCCATAGACCTTCTCATTTGATGATTAAGTAAAGATTTTTCAGCAATACCATCAAAATAACGTTCAACTTTGTATAGCCTAAGGCATAGAATTGCTCCACTAATGAAAATTGGAGTTGTTACCATCGTGAAAAAGTAGATGGCCAACTGTTGATATAATTGCATAGTAGTCGCATCAATACTTGTCAAGCCAGTTTGCGTGACAGCACCAGAAGACATGAATAATGTGTCGATATATTTGAGGTTTCTGTTAGGGAAAATGATAACTGAACAAAGAATAGCCATGAATCCGATAAAAACACCATGTGCTGCTCGAAAATCTGGGACCAATAGTTTTATCGCAGGTAATAAAAACAAGTAGACTTTATGTATTCCATCCCTGAATTTCATACCCTTTGAAAGCTGCTCTTCGACTTCTTCAGCATTCTCTTCATTTAATGCTCCGAAATCGCTCATATTATGTCATATTTCGTAGAGTGTAGTGAGAGGAGTAGTTTTATGAAGAAATATCAAAAAAGTGAAACGGTCTGATGTGATGCTTTATGATCCAATGTTATGATGAAACCCAACTGTTCAAGGGTTGTGGAACTAGATTCAAGAATAGAATATTCCAAGAGGTAGCTTGTTCAGCTCCAGTGATCAGTTTGGAAGTGAAGGTACCTCAGAAAATTCAAGATCCACAATTGTTTTTCTTATCGGTCGGTTGGATAACCTGTCAAAATGATTAAGTGTTTCGCGCACAAGGCTGTACCGGAAACGGCCGGCTGGAATTCAATAGTGAGAATTAAGGTCGCGGTTCCAAAGTATTGCGGCATGGATCTTCCACATTGTTGCAGGACGGGGTTAAAAAAATACAATAATGCTTTCAAAATGAAACCAATAGACTGTATTTTGAACTTCAGAATTCCGAATATTTCTCAATTTCAAAGACTTAATATGGCACGAAAATAAGTCAATTTTCAGTTTGTTTCAAGCATTCAGGATCACTTAAACTTAAATAGTGATTATTTATTCCATGCCAACCCTTATTGATCTATCCAAGTATTACGATCGAAATAATCACCTGTTATATAATATTTTTAAGCATTCAATACGTGCTTGAGGCTGTATGAGGCGTTTCAAAAATCCCTACACTTTCCTGAGGTATCATGTCACGATTCTCCTTGGTCCTTGTGAAACTATGAAAAGCACATTCCAAGTTTAGTACTCCTCAATATATACCACACAGAGACTTCTTCTACTCATCTTGGGGGAAATTCAGATAGCTGTGGTCGTGGTTGTACTTTTCAAGCCCAATGGGGCGTTCAACGGAGCTTGTTTCAAGATCGATTCGTGGGTCCAGGCCCGCCATTATCGATGACCTTAAGCCCAAAAACATAGTTATTTCCACAGAACCGTTTTTCTTGTACTTATTGTCAGTTACTTAGATCTTCCCCAGGGTTCCAATGTGCCCAATCTTGACACATTTCTGGCTCAGCGATCCGTTTAATGATTCTTTTATGCTGTCTTACGGAGAAAACATAGGTCTTAATTTGGTTTTCCGAGAATGTATTGAAGAAGAGCGCAAATAATTTGCTTTTAACTCATTGCCGGTACCTGGAGAAGCTGATGTAACCATCTCTGATCCAGAAGTAAACGACGGAAGACGTTCTTTTCCCTCAGATACCCTGTTACTCAGGAAGGTGTATTTGAATCTATCTATCAAGATACAGATTCACTGAAGAAGTCCTAACATTTGTAAGTTGCTTTGAACCCTTTAAATCAAACATTTCGGTAGGCGAGCCCTTCCTTTTGATATCAGTGAGCTTCCGTTCATTTTAAGAACACTGGTGTATTAGGGTCTGTCATTTTTCGATAATTGGAAAAGTAATAAATGGGGTGTTTTTCTTAAACTACATGTGATTTTCAGGCTTCGTCTGGATTCGTGCTTTTTGCGTTGAGGAGTCCCCCAAGGGCACTCTATTGGCCATATTCAAGCATTATCTAAATTTGGAGAACATTTTGATCTTAGTTGTGCTGAATGCAGTGGTGCTTTTAGTTTTCGCAGTCATGGCGTTATTTGTAGCTAGAGCACGATTGCTCAAATTCGAAACAAGTTCAAACCTTCCAGGGCTAGTAATCTCATCATGTTCTGTAACCCTACCAGGTGATCTGGTTTTATGGTTAATGTTAAGCACCAGTTCAGCAAAACAGACAAACAAGGCGTCTCTTGAAGCATCTCAATCCATACTACATGAACTTTCGACCAAAGACATTTTGAGAATATTGTGCGCAATTCAAGTCAATTACAATAGTATCAGATCTCGTGGCCACAGCTTTTGGCGTGGGTGAAAGATCTTTACTCGTTGATCAAGTTGATCAGCAAAATTAAGGCGACCAAGAGGCACTTCATAAGCGAGGACTCAAACTTTTTGACGGTAGCAAAAGAAGAGACGACAAGTCCAATTTTTTGAAGCCTTTCAAACGGACTTCGTTCTTGCACTTTTTTCTATACAGCGTGTTCTGGCATGTTGTGTATCTGCTGGTACCCTTGTCCTTCGTATTCACCGGGCCCTTTGATGTTGCTGAGTATCTGGCTCTACACGTCCGTTCTTTAGTAAGACTTGCTTGAAGAAGAAAATTCACAGTTTGAAATCCCACTATGATAAGATGAGCAAGTTGATATTGACTGGAAAATATCAAGTTGGTCGGAAAATCAGGGACACCGAACAACTGAGAGACAAAGTCGCTTATTCCCAAATTTTTACACTTATTTATATCAATATTCGGGATCCAAACATCTTGATCTTAACGCACATTTTGTTTAATGAGGAGAAATATCCACTTAAGAAATTTATCTTCAAGAAGACAAGTTAAACATGTCTCGGACCCCAGCGTAG